>DWCF01006625.1:0-12057 GCA_018230265.1 Delias oraia | reverse complement strand
GTATTTTTAAATTATTTTTTCTTCCTTAAAAGTATTGTGTTGAATGCTTTGGTATATATATATCTGTTCAAAACAGACCTAAATCCGGATTGGTCCTGTAGTGCCCCAATTTTACTGCCAAACATTAGCCATAAATAAACGACAAATTCATATATTCGCATATTTTATAACATTCTGCTATCGGTGCCCAATGTAACAGGTCGACACAGGCGTTGTTCAAACTGCAATAAATCACGCACTAAGAACACAGACTTGTGCGAGCTTTGCTATCAATATTCAGGTTAGCTCAAATGTTCTATTAAAGACGAGATTTTCTACAGAACACCAACAAATTTAAAAACAGATTGCCAATGTAATATGAAATTGCATATTCTTAGATATATGTGTTTGTGTGTGAGGATTTAATAATGCCTTTTTAATTTTCTTAATAAAATATAAATAATTAAAAATAATAATTCAATAAATAAATATTTTCAACAAAAAATAGACATTAGGGACATCTACCACTAAATATGTGAAACATTGTATAAAATGTCATTATCTGTATTATCTTTGAATTTAAGAATAAAAGCGGGTAGTTTGTAACAATTGGTGCGTTTCAAAGGTTTTACGATTCATCATCATCATCATTTTAGCCGTAAGACGTCCACAGCTGGACATAGGCCTCCCCCTCGGCCCTCCACGAATTCCTTGTTTTACGATTATTCCCAAATAAATTTGTAAAACCAAAACAGTTTTTCAGTTTTGAAATAAATTTAAAGCTACAATATCACTTTAACTTTAAACAAAGGAGGATTAAGGAATAATACCTAAGGAGGATTTTTAAACTAAATATTAGTTATTGAATGATACCTATATTGTTTGATAATTTTAATATTTAAAATAACATATTTTTTTATTGCATAGCATGGAATGGAATAGGCGAATCCTCTATATGGTAAGAGATCACCGCCGCCCATAAACAATCGTGCCACATAACGCTATTTGACAAGCTGCTTGCCTGGAGCCTGCTGCCTATGTCACCTAAGCGGTGTAATTTCCCGCCTCCGATAAACTCACTCACTCACTGAAACACAGTACAAGTACTGTTTCAGGCTGGTAATCAGTGAGCTTGTGGTATCATTTCGGACGAGCCAATCCAATTAGTGGGTCAGCTTGGCTCTTCTTGCCTCTGTTAGGCCCTGTGAAAGTTCGAATGTATTATAAATTACATTATAAAATACTAAATAAATACCGGTATCTCTAAACAAACTAACTACAACAGGACAATTGAATCTCTCAAAGCTTATCAAGTCTTACAGCACTCGTGAGAGAGCCATGCTGACGCATATTGGACCGACTCGTCTGAAGTGACACCACGGGCTCACATAATACTCAGCGTGAAACGGTACTTGTACTGTTTCGCAGTGTGAGTGAGGATAACCGGAGGCCCTTAAAATGCCACTTAAGCGGCATAAAAAGCCGGCAACACAACCAATGCACTGACTGTAACGCGGTTAATCATGAGCGGTCTCTTACCATATAGGAGACCGACTTGCTTCGTTGTCGGCTATGGAATTTAAAAAGAGCCATAGTAACATCTACATAGTTTATCTTCTGAGGATGGTCTAACAGTGTCATATTTCTGAAGGATTTTCTTACAATCTCACAGAACTAAGCATTGTAAATATTTTCTTAAAACTTTTACTTTTTCCGAAGTTCAAGGTGAACGTCACAAACAAAGCGGGCCTAATACAATTTGTCACAGCTTATCACAATCAAATCCTTGCGCCGGTCAGTAAATTTTTCAATATAGCGTCCGTATTGGCTATATACATAAATCTTGTCCGGCTGCGTGCGATAGCGTCGAATAGCTAAATTAATCTATCCTCTACACAATGCACAATATTTACTGCGAATTTATTGCTATACTAGCCCGCCCTTCGGCTAGAGGTGTATAGGTGCGTTCTAGTGTTGTCCGCATCTATGAATTTTCAGTGTCAAAGTACGTACGTTACGGCGTATGAATATCACTTAGGATTAAGTTAACTGGCTAGTAGACTTTGCGGTAATAGTTCATTAGTATGATAAACATTAATGCTTGAAAAAAACTTAATGAGATAAGATTTTCTTAATGAATTGTTAAAATTTTTGAACCAACAAAGGTATGAATTTATTTATTTGCTTAATTGTTAAAATGGGTTTGAAAGTTACCATTACATTCTAAAATAATGAAAAATTAAACTAAAGTATCTGTTTCGACGCATAAGCGTGAAAAATAGCAGGATCAAATCACAGTGATTTGTTCCTAGTCTCAAGATAACAGATGATATGTTTATCGACGTATAAATATTTATTATAACGCCCACAAATGAAATGGAATACAATGGAACTGTGGGCAATGTGTGATAATAAAACTATAAACTCGTCCTAACCATAGAATCTCCGTCACAGAATCTGAAATTGCTCTTGAAAGTTATTGATGCGATATGAGACAGAAATAGATTACATCTTATGAACAATAAACCGTATTATGAATCGCTAACAGCCTGATACAGTTTCAAACTATATTATTAACACTTCACTACGGAACATATTATACTGAAAATTTGTATGTTTGTGACATATTAATTTTCACCATCACCATCATTTCAGCCGTAAGACGTCCACTGCTGGACATAGGCCTCCCTCTTGGACTTCCGTGAATACCTGTCGGAGGCGACTTGTATGCAGCGTCTTCCGGCAACCTTTATAAGGTCGTCTGTGCACGCTGCGTTTGCCAGTCCTTGGTCTCCACTCTAACACATTTCGACCCCAAAGTTCATTTGAGACTTTCGGTCCACGTGGGTTCTTCGGGGTTCGAACTAGGCAAGCAACCCAAATTGTTTTTATTATTATTTTTTATGGTACAGTGGATAACGGAGCAGGTGGCAGGAAAAATCCGCACATGGGGTTGTAATGTTGACTCACTCAGGGAAACACAGTAGAAGTATATTGAACTCGGCCTACTACGACTTGAGAAATACATACCTACATCAGAGCCTCGTGGCTAAGTGGTCTAATAGGTCTACCATGATGCCAGAGGTACAGGGTTCGAATCCCGGTCCGGACAATTATTAATTATAATTTAATTTATAATTTATTCGATCTTTGGAAGAACTTGACAGAAGTTGGGCGTGTGTTTTAATACTGTCGCACCCGTGGGATAGCCATGCTGAAGCATATGCTGACGCAGAAATTGGGTCGGCTCGTTCGAAGTGATACCACGTGCTCACAGAATACTCAGCGTGAAACGGTACTTTTACTGTTTTTCGCAGAGTGAGTGAGGATGTCGGAGGCACTTAAAAAGTGCCGCTTAAGCGGCTTAAAAAGCCGGCAACAATGCGAACTATGGTGCGATCGTTCATGGGCGGTGATGTTCTTTTACCATATTGGAGACCCACCTGCTACGTTGCCCGCTATACTATAGAAAAAACCAACCTAGTTTAGTCTCTACACAACACTATATTGGGTCACCAAGCATGTATCAAATATACCCCCGCTGCGAAGAAATTTAGATTTTACGCCAAACTAATAAAAAACTACGCATCCAATTGAGTCTTATTTTCGGTATTATTGCAGGTCATTTTAAAAAAATATCATCATCGTTTTTAGATTACTGTCAAAACACCAAGAAATATAAATAATTTTTTATTAATCGTTTTTATAGTAAATTGTAACCATTACATTTGTTAATTATATTGTTCATCGTTACATATAGTAAAACGCAGTAAACAACTAACCAAGTATCAAAAGACACATCGTATCGGTATATTCCCTGGACAAGCCGTGAAATATGTCTCAAACAGAACAAACCAGTTTGGTGAGAGCTCTGTGCCCGCAGTAAATTCACAGCCAGGTGCGCGTCTTCTACCTACGAATACATAGACAAGTTTCACACTAAACTGGTCGACTACACAATAACGCAAGACGGGAAATGAAGAATGGTGGTCTCCTTAAGGATTTAGGAAGCGTCGATGTAGTGGTAACACGATTTATTGTTGGAGACGCGGGTTTTATTAACCTAGTTTTATAATAGGTCTCCAAAGGGGTCATCGGGAGATTTAACCTTATTTCAGTTCTAATAAATTTATGATATCTTCATCATTAAAAATCCAAAATGTTTAGTGTTGTAAGTTTTTGAACCTTCGTAGTTTATATATTAATACGTTAATTTGATTTTATATTAAAAAATGGTTTAAACAATTTTTGTATAATATTTATACTTAAAAAATATTTATATAAATTTTTATGTCAATTATACAAACGTATTAACGCATTTATTAAAATAAGAGTTACATAATCTGAGTGTCACGCATGAGTCGCGAATCAGCTAAGTAGTCTTTTAAGTCTACCACCCGCCTCCCACCGCAAGCATATCACCAATCGCGTCCCGGTCCGAATAAAAATATATAATCTTTAGATCGCCTTGATATTGGTCTGTATTGAGACTCTGTGTTAGCCGTGGAAGAGCCATGTTAAAGCATATTGTACTGTGCTTTGCTGAGTGAGTGAGGATACAAGAAGAACGAGAAATTACAGCGCTCAAAATGCGTCAAAAGCCGCCAACACGACCAAAGCGCAGATTGTGGCGCTGTTGTCCATTGGCAGCGGTGATCTCTTACCAGAGAGATGATCCGTCTGATCCATTTCTTACTATACAATAAAAAGAAACATACACCACTGAATTATTATCTAATTTCGAAGTTAGCGACAGCCATTTTTTTTATTCTATAAACAACAACGGAGCAGGTGGGTCTCCTAGCCTGCCGCTTAAGAGGCAATTTTAAGGGTCTCCGATATCCTCACTCACTCTGGGAAACACTGTACAAGTAACGTTTCAGACTGAGTATTCTGTGAAATATATAAAAAAGCATAGAACAACACAGTCGGGCCGAAAATTTGAGCTTTGTAATGCTACAAGATACGTTTACTTAGAGAAATATACCTCATGAAATCTTATTATTGAAGTATAGAGCGATAGGAGTTATAAATGTTGAAAGTTGGGCACGTCTGTTGCAGGTGCCTGGCTGGCTGATGAATAGCGATAATTTAACTTATTTTACAGTTTATAATCTCAGAATGCAACCTACCATATTCACATAGTGGAAATTTTATAACTTAACAGCTCTTTTAGAACTCCCACAACCTTAAAAATAATTTATTTTTTTATTATTCATATAAAACATGCAAAATTGTTATAATAAATAATTTAATATAAAAATATGACATAGTGAAACAGAACCTCGAAATTTGAACCATAAATTGAACCATAAAGCGAGAGGTATCGGGTTTGAATCGCGGCCCGGAGAGTTATAATTTAATTTATAATTTATTCTGTCTTGGAAGGACTTTACTGTGTTTCACAGTGATTGACGATTTCAGAGGACCTTAAAAATGGCGCGTAAGCGAAGTAGAAAGCCGCCAACACAACCAATGCTCGAACTGTGGCGCGGTTGTTCATGGGCGGTGGTGTTCTCTTACCATAGAGATCATCCTGCTCCATTGTCCGCTATAGAATAAAAAAATCAGAGTGTACAAGGATATCCTATGCATTCTGGTTAATATTTGATTGAACAGACCCTATTACTTGAGCTGCATGAATTGTGAACGCTTTGATTCTTTAATCCTCGAGCCGTTTCTAAACAAATCTTAGCTTTATTTAAACAATAATATGGAAACTCAGTTATGCAGAGCGTCTTGTCATGCGCTAAACACATGATGCTTATAATAAAATATTGTTATAATGCCGACCAGCTCACGGCTCATTAGACAGTGTACACATTACGCTTTGTTAATATAATTATCATGTATGTGCAGCCAGTATGTACAGTGGAGTGGAATCGCATTGCTTTGGGATAGCCCTTGACAAACCATCGGTTTCTCGGAGTGTGTGCCCACTGCGGTAATGTTAGGTAGCTAGCCTGAATTTTAATTAATACTAACCCACGCAAATAAGGCTAAAGTATTAAATAAACTTCAACATTTATGCAATATAAGATTTACATTATAAGTAAAACAATATTTGTTTAGTCTTCTATATGAATATGTGTTTTATATAATATATTTGTAATGTACTAATACGCAGATCAACTGGGGTTAGCAGTGGGCGGTGGGCTGATAGTATAAGGTGAGGCTTCTCCTCATTTACCGGTAATATAAAAAATAAATTACAAAGAATCGTTTTATCCATATTAATTACAACTGTGTGATTTCTAAATACTTATAAATGTTTAGATTTTATTTTTAAGCGTTTTTAAGGTATTTTGTGCCGCGTACCACACCTCTGTGGAATCAGTTTCCTACAGAGATATTTCTAAACTAATATGATTTGGGGACCTTAAAAAAAGTGCGTGGCTATTTCTTAAATGCCGGAACGACTCTATAAGGGTTCTAGGGCTTGGGGTGTCCATAGGCGGAAGACTGCTTATCCTAAGTGAGCCTCTTGCTTGTTTGCCACCGCCAATAGTTAATAATAATAGCATCAGCTTCAAAATTGTTCGTCATTTTATATTTACATATTTTAAAACAAAACCAGCCGGACTCTGCAATAACGTAACGTACCGTAAATTAAATGGAAACACACCCGCACTATGTTGTCTTAGGTAAATCGTCCCGAGCGGCGACAACACTTGTCTGTTTCTCTGTTTGTTCTGGCAGTTGTATCCGTAACTAGATCTACACACTGCAATATTCTTTTTGGAAAATTACAGCTAAAACAATTTAGTTGTAATTTTTACTAACTAAAAATTGCATGAGTATTTTGCTGTGTCTTTACTTTGTTAAAGGTTTCTTTATTATTAGATTTTGTATACAAAATGTAATAATATTCTCTCAATTACTTTGTCTCCAGTTCTGACCTCTGCCTCGTGTTGGCCCATGCCGTTGCGGAAGTTGCGGAAAACACTTACTTCTCGGCGAGTTAGTGAGCTCGTTTCCCACCCGCGTTATGCTTGCTATAAATACCGCTCTGGACAACAACGATAATAAAATTAGTTTTTTTTATTCCATAGCGGACAACGGAGCAGGTGGCTCTCCTATATGGTAGGAGACACCGCCGCCCTTAACAGTACAAGTAACAGTACAAGTACCGTTTCACGCTGAGTATTCTGTGAGGCCGTTGTATCACTTCGGACGAGTCGGTCCAATTATTACATCAGCATATAGCTCTCCCACGGGTGCGAAAGTATTAAGAGACACTGCCAAGCCCTTCCAGAGATAGAATAAATTATAAATAAAATTATAATAAGATTAGAAATAGGATTAGATTAGAATTAGAAATAGAAATTAGAAATTTCAAGGCACAGTGTGTATTCTCCGAGTGTATGTGCAAACGCAATCTAGTCGCTACATTATTGGGTGTCCGAATTGAATTCCTTGTTTTGGCCCGATGCTTCCTTTGTTATTGCAATTCAATGAACTTACTTATCTCCTTGTAATTGTAATCACAGTACTGTGTTGGATAACTAGAGTTTTTCACCGCAGTAAATTATTGATATTAAATATGCTAATGGAAGAAATTATTAACTCACGGAATTAGCGTGAAATAATATGTGTTTTTTAGTAAGATACCGGAGAAACACAAATTATATCTCTTAATAAGCGTAAAAAGCGGGTAACACAGCCGTATTGTCGGTTATCTTTTACTATCAGAGGTGGCCTTGCCCGGTTGGCCGCTATTAAAGAATAACATCTTAAATCTCTGTTTTTCCTTAGTTTCGACAAAGCCTTATTATTTGTCAAAACAGTCTCATTAAATAAAGTAATTGAGTGGACATGTAATTCTTATAGTCTCATAAAATTACCTGAAATGAGGTCCTTAAATGATGTTTCTTATGATATTAAAGAGAAATACAATTCCGTCTTTATTATTTCTCAACAATATCCAAGAGGAAAACATTATATAATTTATAAAATAATTAATTTATACTAACAGAAATAAGAAAATAAGTATGTTTGATAAAATAAATACGGATTTTTTAAAATAGGTACACTTTTAGGTTTGCGGAGTTCATGTAAATATGTTAAGGCTTCTTATAAAGAAAAAAAGCCTTCACATACTTACTTGTTTATTAATAGAAATTTATTAGTGGAATGTTTTTTCAGCCAGTCCTTTTTATTCAAAATAAGGATTTATTCAATTTTGTTAATCACTTATTAATACAAATGTCTTGAATGGAATGTCGTCCTTAATAAATAGTGGTAATAAATAATAACGTTTTAGGTTTAACCCGTAGCTTTAATTTTTATGTTAGATATATTCCACGCATTTCTTTCTCCATGGTGTGTATGTCTGAGGATCTTGGACAGCATCAAGCTTGCAAAACATTTCATACTGACTCTCTTGTGGAATTACACCAGTGGTGTCCCATTGCCTTCTGATCCAGGACTTAGTCATTTTAGAACTTATTCAGACTCCTAGATGTAATGTAGATTTATATAACGCATAAGAATACTAAATTAACTAGAATTTATAAACACATGCCATGGTAATATTTCCAAAATTGACTCTATCACTTGGTTATGCGCTATTACTGAAATTCTTTTGAGACTTAAGTAAATATTAAAGGTCCGAAAGCTTCCTTAAAATATATAATTTCAGCAGTTCCCACGGAATACATAAATCAAGGAGGTTGTCGGAATGCGACAAGCATACGAGAGAAGCTGCGGGAAGAGTTATAGCTCGCACACCATTATGCATGTCGCCCGTGACTTAGTGCTACATAGACAGATGTACCCACTACCGGGCCTCGCTGTAGTCGATTTGAGAAGTATTCCACCACTAATTGCTCGTTAGTTAAGAGTTATTAAGGTTAACTAAAATAATTCAAGATAATCATAATTAAATAATAAATTCTTTTTTGTTTTCACATCAAAAAAGTCTATGTATAAAATTAGCTTAAATCAGTTATTTTAGTGTCCTGTCTCATTCACTTGTCGCAGCAAAAAAAGTACGAAATGTTTCATACAAGTATAATAAGAATATCAATCTTACATGTTAAGAACTATATGTTCTGTGTATGTCGATTTCGTGTGTGTTCTTTTATGAGAAATTAACATTGTTAGAAGCAGATGTCTACAATTCAATAGATTATGAGTTCAGCAATCTTCAACTATTACTATATAACCCATGCGAAAGCCATGCTGAAGTATATACTGCCGCACTAATTGGCCCGGCTAGTCCGAAGGGATACCACAAGCTCACAGAATACTCAGCGCGAAACGGTACTTGTACTGGTTTTGCAGAGTGAGTGAGGATGTCGGAAGTCCTTAAAAATGACGCTTCAGTGACGTAAAAAGCTGGCAACACAACCAAAGCGCGGATTAAAGCGCGGTTGTTCTTGGGCGGCGGTGTTCTCTTACCATATCGGTTCGTTGTCCGCATTAGAATTAAAAAAAACATACTGATCTTCATTACAATTACATTCGAGATTATATTATAAATTTTCATTCGGATTGCGGTTAGAACCCGCTATCCATAACTTCACACTACCTTACAATACCGCATTGAAAGATGCAGTGTACAAAATACAAAAATTGTCGTCTCTATATTATTATAGCGTAATCTATTGGTTGGGTACGTTTTAATTAAGTTGTAATTAAGAAAATAATTAATTAGACGTCCGACCCTAGCGTTGCCAGGCTTGTTTATTAAATTTTAAGTTATGAGTTGGTTATCTTTTCTAAACTGTTATGTACAAATAATATTTAAGACATTTTAAAAACTCTTTCATTTTTGAACTTATTTTTTGACTGTATATATAGTAAAATAAATATACAATAATGTTGTATAGTTATTATAATTATTTTAATAAAAAGAACAATAGGTGAATAGGTTTTCTCTAAGATTTACATAGATTTTTTTATGGTATAGCGGACAACGAAGCAGGTGGGTCTCCTATATGGTAAGAGAACATCGCCGCTCAACTACTATAAAACTAACGTTTCACACTGAATATTCTGTGAGCCCGTGGTATCATTTCGGACGCGCCGGCCCAATTAGTGCGTTAGCATATCCTTCGGCGTGGCTCTCCTACTAGTGAAAATAATAATAATAAAAATAGAATAGTTATGGTTTGTAATAATTGTTTTTAAAAACAGTGACGTCAATGTTTGATGACTCTAATATCTTTTTTACTGTAGTGATCCATGAATAAGGTGATTTAAAATAATAATCTTCACTAACATCAAATTTAAAGAACACTCAAAAATTCACATAAATCTGATTCTTTTCGGTTTTTTAAGACCACATTGACGTTGACCATGGACAACGAAAACATTTTTTTTTTAAATTTTAATACAATTCTGTAGCATAAGTGTAAAATTAATTCATTTTTTAAAGTTTATTTAATATTTTAGATATAGGAATTTTAAAAAATTAATAATAAGAATTTTTTTTTTGAATTTTGAAAAATTAAACGATGGTATAATTATTTAGTCATAATTTCCGAGAATATTTGGATTTTTAAAATTATTTTTTATGACCATATAAGAGACTGTTGACGTTACTTTAATTGAAGCAATGTGTTTTTTTTAAACCATTGATTTCCATCACTCTCTTGCTGACGTGTACCTATTTTCTGTTATACGAGATAGAACACTATCAAAACATTTGGGTTTAGCAAAGTTTCTAAAGGGAACAAGAAATAAAAAATCTAAATATATGTATTATTGTTGATGCAATACTTATGTAGTGGATATTATAATAATTTTTAGTTTTCTCTATACATGCTGTTAGCTAACGCTTCCTGCTTTCCTATATTATTCCATACTGTTCCGTGCAAGGGAGTCTTTGTCAAGTAGTGTTGCCCAAATGCAAGACTTAGCTTAGTCTTGGTCTTGCGCCAATACACCTGGTATTGGTTTTGGTCTTGCTATTACGCTCCCAGTCTTGGTCTTGCAGCAAGAGTCCTGCAAGTCTTGAAATTACCTATTAGACTATTGATATTTATAAAGTTTACTTCAGATCTTCAAACCCATCAAAATAGGAACATTTTGGGGTTGAATTATCATAGCCATAATAAAGACTAAATAAAATATGTCTAAAGATTTAATGAGAAATTCCAAAAATCATTGCCAAAAAAAAAAAATAGCTGCAAGACGCAAGAGTCTTGCAGGCTTAGTCTTGATATTGCCAAAGTTTTACACGGTCAGTCTTGATCTTGCATTTGGGCAACACTATTGCCAAGTGGATCTGAAACGTGGTCGCTTACGATGGGTCTAATGGAGAAGCTCAGAATCACTCAGCGAGATATGGAGAGGGCAATGCTCGGAGTCTCTCTGCGAGATAAAATCAGAAATGAGGTTGTCCGCAGCCGAACCAATGTAAGCGACATTGCCCGCCATATTAGTAAGTTGAAGTGGCAATGGGCTGGCCACATCGCTCGACGAACCGACAACCGATGGGGAAGAAAGGTTCTCGAGTGACGAACGCGTACCGGAAAACGTAGAGTGGGATGTCCCGCCACACGATGGAAAGAAGATCTCACGAAGGTCGCGGGCCATCGCTGGATCCAGATCGCTCAAGATCGCAACAGGGGGAGGCCTATGTCCAGCATTGAACTTGAATACGCTGATGATGATGATGATTGCCAAGTACGAGCAGACTAAACGACCCTTGGATATCGATTAAATTTATAATATAGAAGTAGTATTAAGTAAAAAGTGTGGTTCTGGATAAAATATTGCTACACTGTATATAAAATAAAAATGGTCAAATATCTTACTTTCTCAGCTTAAAAGAAAATAGCCAACGTAAAGACATCAACGCGTGAATTGTAAAGTTAGAAAAAAATACTAAATTGAACGCTTTCCAATAAATTAAGCCGCATTTTAAATCTCCCTTAATTTGATTTTCTGACTGAGCTAACAGTGCTGATGATTTGTGGACAAACGTAAAAGACAAATTTCGTTGATTAAACTTTCAATGGTTGTGCATACAAGGCTGATTGAATAATGTTTTGACATTTAACTAATTCAATGTTTTTTTTCCAAAACAAGATTGTAGGTGGTTCGTTCTCAAATTATTGTAATTTTTTT
>DWCF01006624.1:0-12057 GCA_018230265.1 Delias oraia | reverse complement strand
TTTCTTCTCTCCATTTAACGACTACTCTTTATAACGCTATAAAATGCACAGTCCCTTCAGTGTCGTTATATAGAGTTTACACTGTATGTGCTCTTTCAATTAATTCCTATTTATATTTCAAATTTAAAAAATAAAACTTTCATTTATCAACTGAATTATGATACTATGTAAATATATATGTCATTGCCAACTCTAACATCTAAATTACTATACTTTACAGATAAGAACAAAAGACTCAAAACAATGCGTCCAATTCTATTATTTCTGGAAGAAAATAACTAAAGACTACAAGACTTTGTATTTACGGAGTTGGGGCGACGCTCGCCAACCACAAGTAAGCAGCGTCCAAGCACCTCTGCATTTTGTCTTCAGACTCACTGAAAACTAATTGTGTATCTAAACTTTAATCCAGATAATGTTATTTGTATGAAAATCCAAAGGAACTACCATGGTCGAAATCAGAAACAATGTGTAACGAAAAACATGGACGCAACTTCAAAATGAAATAGATAATTATGTAGACAATTTTAATTGACAGCTTTAAAGTTAAAATAAAAAGCCAAATCTGAGGTGCACCTCAAAAGTCGCTCACGTTCTTATACATATTTGGTATATGTATAAGAACGTGAGCGTGCGTTACTGGTGCGTTTCAAAGTGTAACGATCCTAAAACTACTAACATACATTGAGTGCCGTCTATTTTTCGAAAATGTTAAAATATCTATTGTATTTAACTGTCTTTGTATGTGTATATTTTGGACATTGATGCAAAATCTGTGTTTTCGTTACACAATGTATAAATATATAACGAATTATTCAGGATACGTTCGTGCACGCACCGAGTACTTCATCTCTCACTTCGTTCGAGAGTGAGGAATACCCTTGCAAAATATGTGGGAAGTAAGTGTCAACCAAAAGCGTGACATTCACTATACGCAGTACTAACGGATGGGGTACAAAAATGCTCACTGTTTTCTACGCTTCAAAATTTAATCAGTCTATAGAAGTGTTTGCGGTGAATGGTTTGCGGATCCCCGGGATCCGCGATTATATATATGCTCCACGATGTCATGTTTGGACTATACATTATAATAATATCTAAAATAAATACCTAACCTGATTTATTTTGCTGTTTATTATATTAAGGAGTCTGTGAAAACTATCCTTGAATTCCTAAGGTTCGCTGACTGAAATATGTTGGGGATTACTGGTCAATAGATCGAGATTAAGTTTTAAAGAACCTATTTAATAATTGACACGTTGGTCTGTGAGATTTGTGGGTAATGTGATCTTTATGCGACATTATTTTCTGTCTTAGTTGAAGAACTATGTAAATGGAGATCTACATTGCTTTAATGTAACAAAAATTAAAGCGGTGAGAACAATGAGCCTTTTGTCTGCGATCTATAGTGAAAAAGGCATAAACGGCAGTTTTAGAATACGCCTGCGCATGTGTTTTCAATACTATATGATATGTAAAATAAACAATATTGATTTGGCGATATTATTTAGTATATAATGGGTATATGTTCAGACGGTTTAAATGTTTTCTTAGGACTAGTTTTAGATTATATGGATATGAGTTTTAAGATTTGGTGTTAATTGCATGTTAGGGGTTTTAATACTTTATTCGACATGCAGCGAAATGTAATCTATTTGACATAGAATTCCTTCGGGAAGCCGGCACAGGGCCGTGAATTTTTTAATTAATTAAAGGAAATAAGATTTAACTCATTTAAGAGGTTGTACCTTAATCCCGGGGACCACGCTATGTCGAATAGTTTCTAAATGTAAATAAGAGTGAAGTCCATATTAAAAGAGTAATATAGGTATACAGAACAATCTAATGGCACTGAGCGTGATGGAAAGTTTTCGTTAGTTTGTAACTAATGCCTCGCTTAGCTCGCTCCGCTTCTTTCGCTTCTTTTTTATTTGTTTTCTGTTGCCTTTAAACTTTTTTGTTGTTTCAGAGTATTTAACAAAGTAAAAAGTCGTAGCGCGCACATGAAGTCGCACCGGCCACTCGACGCCGAGCCCAAACGGCCTAAACTCGAAAAGCCTTATGAAAAGGTCGAGGCTGACGAAAGGTCCCAAGCGACTGCCGAATACAAAAATAGGCCTCACTTTATTTGATTTGTTGCTCACTCATTCCGCCCACGCGTCTTCGCAAACTCATCAGAATATATTGTATTTATTTATACAAAAACAGCATTGGCACAGAATTACTAGTGACGAGCTATTTCTGATCCATGACTTATCATAACTTTGCAAGGTGCTTCATACAATAGAAAAATAAAGAACAAAAGGCCTATCAAACTATAATTGCCCATAGTAAGTTTATTATTTTGATAGGGTGATAATTTTCAATCAATAATTTGATTTAATTATTCTTAAGTGACTTGTAAGGTTCATAAACTTTTTATAATAAAAAAGGATTTTTCGCTGTGCCAAAGCTGTCTCAATAGCGCTGCCACAAGACGCAAGACGCTGCAAACTGTTAACAAAACAGATGCAAAATGCTAATCTATTCAAGCATTTATTCGTTGTAAATCTAGATTTACTGACAATCTAGTAATAGGAGCTAGATTTAGCCATGGAAGCTACTATCAAACTACTGTAACTATAAGTGTGTAACGATGTTTTGTATACACATGTTAATATAGGGGCCGGCCCTTAGACGAGAGCTTTGTAACATTCGCATGTCTACGAGCATAGGATTGTCAAAATGATATTTGACATTTTTATGCGATACGCTAACGTCATCTCAATGCTTGAGCGTGACACGCGGGATGGACTTGGCTAAGGAGTTTGGTGAAGTTAAAAGTTTTTATATGTAACTTTCAATGTGACTGCAAGTGTGATGTTGTAAATATGTAGTCGTTGTAGACCTACGGGCGAGCTATATGTAACAAGTTTATACGTGTGATAATGTTTGTGTAGTAACTACACTACCTCGTTTCTGCAGTGCCAGCTCAGCTCACTGTAACAGCTTCTTTGCTCAGTTTTGTTATGTTTAAGTAGACGAATTTGTTACGATATGTTGCGTTCCTTTTTAGCTAGATAGTTAACGGAATTCAATTCAGCGTCCATGCCGAGAACTTGTCACATATCGATCAGTTTTAGAGAAATATTGACAGAATTTACAGTGGCGTCTGTGGGTAACTTGAAATCTAAAATACATTACATTCAATGAAGACTTTCGTTTTAGGTCCATTCGCAGTTAAAAAATAGCTGCTTGAAATGTTAAAGAAAATATAACATATAGCCTAGATTTATAAATATGTAATTGATATTTCATTTTATTAACCGGTCTAAGTGATAAATAAATAATGTTGCTTATAAATTCTATCCAAGGTTGAAAGTTATGCACAGAACCAAAATTTTATATAAAAATTAACAATGATATTTTTTTACACAAATATTCATAAAATGCTCAAATGTTCTATATTTTACGTTGATAATTTTATTATCTTGTTCCTGTTATTAATTATTAATTGTATACTTGAATACTAATTTATGAATGTAAATTATTTTCTATTAATATAACATAATATATAACTAAGTATGCATGTACCTTCGTGTTGTGATAATTGAATGATATTATTTCCTTGTACCTATACGTAATCTATTTTATGTACAAATCTGGCAATAACAGACTGCTCAATATCGCGCTCTTCAACTGTCAGCCGAATCTTCCTTCGTCGCTGCCAAAAGACCCACTAGTTGCGGTTGTGAACTATTTATATTTCGTCTTCCGATTAGTTTCCATTGATTTTGAGGCAGTATTCCTTTTAAAAGACATGTAAATACTTTAGCGTGTACCTACGTTTAAATTGTTTTCGGAATTAGATTTAATGAGTGTTTAACGCTCCCATTATTGTTCGACAAAATGTTGAAGTTTTATATTTTGTATAAGACGATCTGAGAGATAATGGATAACAGTGCTGGAGATTGTACCTATATTATGTCGTTTACTCCTCAGCCCATGTTATTTCACGTGGCACAGACGACAGACAAGCCCTTCGGCGATATAAATTTGTTATATTTAATACGTGTATGCACTGTTTATTTTCTGTGCCAAAACGATCGCGAAGTGTTGTCTACTTCGCTCGTAAATGCCAAAATTATTTAATTTAGAACAATTATTACTTAGGAATTTAGAGTAAGGTGTACCCGGACGCTATGTTATACTAACTTGTGTGATGATTTGGTTGTGTTCTATTTTAACATAGACGAACACTTAGGACAAATTTATTGAATCATTTTAATAAATAGATGCGTCGTGCCAAAAATTGCCAAATATTTAATCTAAGGTTAAGGTTTTTATTTCGCTATATAAAAACGAATATTTTTCATTTTGATTAAGGATAAAGACAATTACAGTAATTCTATTATACTCACTAGATACATGCTTGAATATAATTTTATTGAGAAGCAAACATATTTACATTTCTTCAAATTTTATATAGTGCAAAGAAAATGACAAATTCATATTCATTGTTCGCCAAATAAATTTATTGGTTGTGTTTATAAATAATAATTCAACTATTTAAACTATTTAGGTCTCAATAAGTGTGTACTGGGTAGGATACTTTAACTTTCGAAATAATCAGAGATAACTCTACTTCTACAAAATTATAACGATTTAAGAAAAGTCCCTCCAAAGAAACTTTTTAGCTATTAAGACTGAATGCTTATTCAATGTCGTTTCTTTTGATGTACTGTTTTTTTATCGTAAACAATGGTTGACGATTTAAAAAAGTATTTTTGTTGTAAATATCTTAAAACCTATTGCAGAGACAATTAATACAAATTGTTTTATATTCGGCCATATGGCAAGCTTAAAATGATGTCAAAATCATTCTAGTAGAGTCGGCAGCAGCACGTGTCGAGGAATTAATATCTGGCTAGCGGTACCGTAAGAGCCCGCTTAAGCCGAAACTAAATTTAAAGAACCTTATTACGGTGACATTGTTTACGTTAGTACTTGTTTGTTGTATGTCTATCGCAGGTCCCATTCCATGTGCCAATACTAGTCAGGGTGTAGCTTTATAATGCCCAAATAAATCATTCTCATCATACAAAATATTGTTTTAAAACAATGAATTCGCGGCATTTAGATTTCATTAGAAAATTTTAAACAAATACCTATTACGAAAATATTTAAATAACTAAAAAATTATTTATAAGATCAATTGAGAAATAGAGTGAACTATCTTATTTCAATTTTAACATAGAAGTGCCTTACAATTTTATTTTTGTACTATTATTATTTTAGTCGTTTTGTTTGATGAAGCACTGTTTTGCATTTATTATAAGGCGCGTGTATTCGGCGCACTCAGAGTGAAAAAATCGGATAATCTCACTTAGTTTATTAAAATTACAATATTAATATGCATCGAAAATGTATAAGAAAATTTCAAATGTGTCAATTTAACAGTTAGAATACCGTAGGGAGCGCAAGTATAAACTTTCACCTTTCTAAGTTCGTAACACCTAATACTAGATTCATTCTTCACTATTCTATTCCCCATTAGTGATTTCCTTTACTTGATGCTCTTAATAAATAAATGTAACTGTATATATTTATATGTATTTAAAATATTTATGTCATTAACACTCATAAATATTAATAGGTATAAAGTTATAAACCTAGTAATTATATTTTATAAAACCTAAGTGGATTATATTCTTCTAATTTTGTATTGAAAAATTTTTACGAAGGGCAACCTTCACTACGATACAGTGGTACCAGTGAGAAAATACAAGCTACCTTGAAGACCTTACCATCTTAGAAAAAAGCAATTCTATCCGAATTCTTAGACCTAAAGTGATACGTTTAAGTAATTTTCTTATTTGGTAGCGCTGCATCGAAATTATACGTACTTAATACATTATTGTAATAGTAGATTGTAAATGAGACGTGCCAAATGCACGATAATTTGATATTACACTCTGTGTTGTGATTTTGAACGTTCTGTACATTACGAATCTTTGAAAAACTATGTGAAATTGTAGACACCTTCTAGATTAGCGCAATTCTTCGCGTAGAGACGTTAGGACATTAAAGATATGGGCATTTAGATTATAGGTAATCATTTGACGATGTAAATGTATTAATTATTAATTCTAGATTCATTGTTATATTAAATGTGATGATTTGTAATGAACAACGACACGCCAAGTCCTTGCCCGGCCCGCGGGCCGCGGCGATTTCACAACTTCGCATATCCTTGAAACAATAAGTAATTAAATAAAACTATTACATATATATATTGATAAATTTATTAGGGTATCTAATTTTTTAAGACAATGACTATTACGTGATCTTTTAGATTGTCTTTATTAATAAATATATGGTGAAGGTTTTGTCTACTTGTTTTTTTTCCTTTCTATCGCTGACTACTGCCTCTTTGACTCTTTAGCGAACTCCTGGTATTGATTAATGCATGTTTAGACAGAAAATATCCATAACTTATTTAAAATAATCCATATAAAATAATAATCCAATACTTTTGCATAATTATATCACAGTTGTTTATTTTTAGGTCCATTAGTTTTAATTTCATTGTGAAAATAATTCTAAGACCATAACTTATGTTTACCAGGAGATTGTAATAAAAATCTGTTATTATCATCAGCATTTATTAGGACACATTGTAATACAATGACAATTCTGATGTACAAAAAGTTGGACTACACACGAGTACTGTTGTTCAACTATATTTATCAATTCTCATATAGTTGCGAACAACAGAAATGACATTTCA
Organism: Delias oraia; assembly: GCA_018230265.1. Lineage (NCBI taxonomy): Eukaryota > Metazoa > Arthropoda > Insecta > Lepidoptera > Pieridae > Delias > Delias oraia. The sequence goes on along the minus strand of DWCF01006624.1, from coordinate 5,288 downwards.
CCTAGTCTAGAATATAAACCTCTGTCACAAGAAAACAATAAAATTAAACAACATGTATAAACGAGATGAAAAAATGCAGAGCCGTCAAAAGCGCGAAGATAAAATCATTAAATCAATCAATAATTTTAAGGTTTTACATTTTTAAAAATCTGAGGCTCTAACATCGATCGGTTGAAACGAACGTGATCGTATATCATTGCACTATCTATGCCAAAAAACGATAAAACAAAGTCTATTCGACCGACGTAAGTACAAACATTCTGTTCAATTTTACAGCGACCTTAAGCATTGCAACAACATTTTTCCATTCTACATGTACGTATTTCCAATGAAAGCTAAATAAACCAACACTAGCAGTTCTCGTCCATGAGTTTCCGTTAAGAATTTTATTATACCCACGGCGGCCATGTTAGTTTGCGTGTGACCACTACGGGTGATGATATAGAATTTTTTCCCACTCATAGTTGAAATATATTACAGTCGTACTTGAATGTTTAACCGCTTTAATGACGGAAGTAGATAACCAACGAATTTATCTTAAAAATACGAAATAAAATTCAACATCTTCCCTAATTTTCGATGGGCAGTTTTAATTTGTGCCACGTGCTAAGTACGGCTATAATCGATTTGCCAGCGAACGACACAGACTATTATTAATTTATTAATCAACTATTCAATTAATATACAATGGACGCAATCGCGTAGATTTACACACTAGTGGAGAACTTTCAGTTGATAATTCCGAATAACATTCTATTATGACATAATAAATTACAAATGTTTGTGAAAGTAAAGCAAGTGCCTAATAAGTTGCGACCGAGTTCTCCATTTCTTGTATGACATTTTAATGCCAGTTTACAACGTAAACAGGCTACCATATATAATAATTACATTCTCCTAACCTAACAACAACATGTAAGGTAAAGAGATTTCTAAAGTTCAGCTTTATTTATCATTTTCATTCAATACGAATTATTGTTAGAAAGTAATTACATGTCCAAACACAATGACAATGCAATTGATTGTCAAACTAATTAAATCATACAAACTCCTAACAATTCTAGTGGACCAAATAGACAATCGGTGTCAGTCGCACAAGTATTTAAATAAATAAATAGAGGAGATGCGTGTCTTTGCATAAGCCTATTCCATTTCTTTGTCTGAAGTTTAAATCAGAATTTAAAAATTTTGGACCATAAATGCTATTAAAAACGTAAGTTAAGATTTAAGTCATGTCGTGGAACGAGAGTAATTGGAAAAATCTACAATTCCATTGAACTTTCACTATACATACTGAGAAATTTAATGTTTCACCAGCAAACCCTGGAGGAATAAATCAGAACAAAATTTTTTAAATTTTCTGACGCATAGGGATTTAGGATTGTAAAAGACAATTGTGAAACGTTTCACCAAAATTACTAGACTAATGGATTCAGATTGTTTGGCCTTTTAAGTACTGTACTCTATGGTAGTAAAGTTGTTATATAAAATCTATACAAAGCTAGACGCATCTCCACTGACAACTAAATTAGGCTTTACGTCACTCTAGTCTCATTTTCTTACCTTTTACAACCGTTGGCTTATTTTTAAGTAGTCCTTTTCTTCTCTTCGATGTCTGAAAAAACACAAATTTAACTATTTAAATCAACTCAAATTTTTGTCATATAAAATCACACATGATCACTTATCAATATTTAATTTCAACATACGATTTATTTTTTTATCACTGCCGATATGATTAAATATTTGTATTTAATTAGCGTAGAATCAAAAGTTATCTATGCATTAACATTTTTACATAAAACCATTTACCACAGATCCTACAGAGTATGCAAGCTGCAATAAAAAAATGTGGATTTAATAAATGATTGACTTAGTTATTTAATCGCCTACGTAGATCCAGCAACCGTAAGAATTTAAAAAAACTTTTCATTGGCCATAACTGTAGGCAGATTAATTGCGTTGTAACAAAGTACACAAAATGTACCCATTTCTCACTGGTAAAGTACTACAAGACGATTCTAATAGGGGTTCTAATATTCACTTAAGAGTTATTTAACACATGCTTTATATTGATAATTTAATGAAAAATTACTAAATTTACACGAACATAAGAGGGACAAACAACATATAAGATAATTGTTATCCAAACAGTAACTCAAAACAATGAATTTTTCGGGGTAATTCTGTATCTCGGGCTACTTATATCAATTTATATAAACGCTGTTATAAAAAATGTTAAAAGACATAAAAACAAATATATTGTCAAGAGTTACTGTTCGCTTTGAACTGTTACAAACACAACCAATATTTATATATTTTCATACCGTATCATTCTGCTTCGGGATTATTGCGATGACCTCGCCTAAGATAATGTTTATTATTTAATAAAAATACTTTTTTGAATTCATATATATCATCTAATTGTTATTTAATTCCCAGTTAGTATATATTCTGAATAAAATACAAACACATTGGAAGTTGTACAACTGAAATGACCCTAGTTAATAGAATATCTCTTTCAAATTACGGATTTAGTTTTAGAATTTAGTCATTCAAGAAGAACACAAATAACAAACTAAAATAAAAACATTAACCCTTTAACCTTTAGTAAATTTTGTTATATATTCGAAAGGAGATTTTGTTATTTATTCTAAAATGCAAATGAACTAACCTTCTTTGATATAGAGTTACCAGTTTGTATAGTTCTCTTTGCGAGTGGCAATCGAGGCCGGTTGAACTCGTCGCGTTTCTTCACTCTGAAAATATCCTTCTTTATTAAAATGCTTTCTTAGAAATTTCGAAACGTAATACCAATGTCATAAAACTTAAATATAATCTATACAATTACCTATATATTCTAACGAGCCAGTGCTCAGTCGTGTATGACTCTTCAAGGTAAGTGAGTTTGAAGCCGCGATTCCCGGGCAATGCGTTACGTGTCCGATCATATCCCGGCGGACTTCCACCACTATCATATCTAAATGAAACACAAAAAACTAATATAGAGTAATTATCCACATATTTTACAGACATTTGTCTCTTCGACTGTCTGTTAATTAATCGTACAATTATATGTAATTTTTGCAACATACAAACACTATTGAGATCTATTTAAATGACCCAGAATAATAATTGCAATAACCCAGAAGGCTAATTTAACGATAACATCTTTAAAAAAAAGAAATAAACAAAAACATTTCAAACTAAAACTGATGATCTTAAGTCCGGTGAATTTGAACCCAATAATTCTTAATAAGTAAAGTTTGACAATACTTCTTTATTCATATTTGTACAATAAAAAATTCCTAAAAGTTTGTACGGTGAGATTGCCACGTAGGCGTTGTAAAGAGCCCGCAACACAACCAACGCACTGATTTGGCATATTTGTCTATGGACAGTGATATCCTATGATTAGCGGTGATTATTATATGCTTCCTAAATAGTATAATTATAATAGCATTATGAGCTCACCTAAAATAAGACAATTTGTACATTAAACAATTTAACATAGTTTTTGAGCCTTCTGCATCTATTCGATATTCTCCTCGCTCGGTGAAATAGTCGGCTTCCTGGAAAGAATAACAATATTATGAAAAATATGAAAAAATGTATCATAATTTAATTTATATATTTTTTTATTTATATTATATGTCGGCGCGACCAGTAATAAGACCAGACAAGTAACCTGTAAAAGCCGTAATAACGGTGACTCACACGCACCTATGTGGTGTCCGCAAGTGCAACGATGATTATATAACTGAAAAGCGGAAGTTGTGAAGATTTCTTTCAATGATGAATCGAAAACCATAATCGTGATGTCAGCTATGCTGACGTCATACCTATCCAAAACACTTCTGAAGCCCAGCGCCGTTTTTTTATGCAATAGCGGACAACGGAGCAGGTGGGTCTCCTATATGGTAAGGAACACCACCGCCCATGAAAAACTGCGCCATTATCCGCATATTTATTGTGGTTCCGGCTCTTTACGCCACTTAAGCGGTACTTTTAAGGGCCTCCGATATCCTCATTCAGTATTCTATGAGCCCGTGGTATCACTTCGGACGAGCCGGCCCAATTAGTGCATCAGCATGGCTCTCCCACGGGTTAAAAAATTTAATTTATAAATATAAATAATCAATAATTAATTAAATATTAATTATATATGATATATCATTTTATTTATTTTATGATAACCCTTTTAATTTATAGCCACCATCAAATAATAGTTTAGATTTAAGATTTAAATTCAACTTCTTTTTTGTGAAGTAGTTATGATGTGAATTCTAAATTTTAAACCTATTTATTACACACATATATATAATGAAAAAATGAATTTTCAATATTTTTTATGACCTTAGGAAAGAAATATTTTGTAATATAATAACTCACACTCACTCAGCAGTGGACGTCTTACGGCTGAAATGATGATGATGACGATAATAACTCACATGAATGTCCTTTGGGTGTTCGCCCTCTGCGATCCTAACCATCCATATAAACTTGTTGATATCGTCCCCCGAGTATCCGATGGCACCGCCAAAGATCACCAACACATAATCCACGTCGAGCATACTCATGATCTCATAGGCCGCACTCTCATTACTGGCCATGGCTTTACCCACGAGGGCAATGTGTGAATTATTCCAAGTGTTATTGTCTACCAGTGTCGTTCGATTCCCCATTCCCGCTATCTGAAAATATGTTTGAAGCTAAGCCGCAGCACTTATTAAGAAATATATTCACATGCAAGTGTCTGTTTTTCATCGCATCTCCTAAAGAAATGAACACATTTAAATTTCAACGGATTAAACGCGTATATTTAACACAATTTTCAATCATTATAGTAACACCAACTGACAAAGTTGTCCGCGACCATACAACTTATAAAACTCTCAAAAGTTCGCATTTTAGTTGTGAAATTGTAATAACTGCATCATACTCATTCAAATAAAGATATCATTTATTGAATTATTGTATAGTCTATATTCTTATTTCCAAACCGACGGTTCTTTTATAATTACCATGGTTATTAAATCGTCTTTTTAACAAATTTATACTTTTTTATCACACATGCAGTTTACAACTTTAGACATTATGAAATATCATAGATAATTATATAGCGATATCTATACAGATACAATAACAACAAATTCTTACCTGATATCCATAATCCCACCAGGACATGACCCTCGCATCTTCTGCGGTGTTCTGTGACAACCATCCATATGCTTCTCTGAAGTCGTCTAAAATTCTTCGTGACCTGAATATTTGTTATTTATAAATAG
>DWCF01006623.1:0-12057 GCA_018230265.1 Delias oraia | reverse complement strand
TAGGGGAGTCCAGATGAGGCAACCCTCACATTGTCTATACTTGAAAACGAAACGCATTTTCGGGGATTTAATATTTTGGTCCCTTACTCTATGTTGATTACTGCATCAGTAAAATCTAATCTCTATTCTAAATCAATTTACTTATTTTTAAAATTATAATTATAATATAAAAAATATACATTTTTAATTGAAAAATGTTTACGTAAGCATGGGGGAGGGGGTAAAAGCTTTGCTTACTTTTGCTGACAAGGGGGATGGGGGGGCAAATAATAAATCTGCGTACGTAATATTTGAACGGCCTCTAACCCTGCGTTGTAGTATAGTTATTTAACTGTAAAACGTGCCAAAGCTATTGAATATGCGAATAGTTAAATGTTAGTTTTAATCAATGGGGTCAACTCAATCCTAAAAAGATACCTATTAATATCGTAAGAGCATTTATTAGGGCTGGCACATCATAGTCTTCGTCCACTGTTATAACCAATAAAATATATGTCAGAAAGCAAAAACAATTTAACATGAATTTTCCATAAATTATAACCAGCGATTCAAAGAACCTTTAAATATAGTTTCTCCTTTAAAAATGAAAATTTTATGTATTTTTACATTACATATATAAAATTACAGTTGTAATAATAAACTTGTATATGTTAAGCTTAGAATATAGATCATAATAAATTTCTAACAGAAATATATTATATTAACCACATTCGGTTTATTTATAAAACAATATTATTACCTGTTTCATCTCCAATAGCCCATACCAGCAGATCAACACAGGCCGAATTAGCCATAACATTTACTTTAAACTTATTGACGGTTGCAAAGTTTGTCTCTCTGTCTTCCTTCTCAGAGGCATCATGGTGCCTACTCTGCAATTCTGTTTGACCACTTAGGAACAAACATTTTACAAATTCCTGTATAATACAACATTAATATATTATTTCATTTTTAAATATAATTTCATACCTACTGAGTAAAAGTTTGATATTTATATATGAGTTATATATTTATATACCTGTACATCTTTAGTAAATGGCCCAGGTAAATCCTTCTGATTTTGTAGAATATCGCGTAGCAATGTCACCATAACAAGATTAAGTGTTTCAGAAAATGACTTGTAAGGGAATACCTACAAAAACAAAATATTTTAAAAATAAAAGGAGATTAGCCAAAATTATTTCATACATTGCTGTTCATTTGATGATATTTCCATTAATCTTATCAGATAATCACTGACCAGTTTTATTAAATATCCTTCATACTTCACTTAAAATTACTTAAACACATTACACAACAGCATTATTTAAATTATTTTAAGTTGTCATTTCATATACTTAAAATAATATAGTAATATATAAACTGACTTGAATCTGTCCCGATGCATGTATATCCTCTGCCTCTTCATCCAAAAATGCTAATAAATCTCTTGTTAACAATTTCTTTGCTAATGATAAAATAGATTGAAGATATGTAACATAAAAAGGAACCCCAATCCTCTTTTCTGGGGATTCTGGAAACCTCATATATGGAAACTGATTAAAGCTTGATCCAAATTTATGAAAGAAATATGTAGTAGGATCATATGGTACCGAATGGTAGCTCTGAAGTGAACTTCTCTTTAGAGTCCCACGCCCACTGTCAACTGTATCTGATCCATTCTCTATTGTTATTTCAGTATTTGGATTCAAATTGCCCGATAAAGAGCGAGGTATTATTGGCCGAAATTGATTGAAACGTCTCTTTTTATCTAATGTAGCATATTCAAAATTAGGTTCTGGTTCTTTAGACCGAACAGGACTGTTTGGCTGTGGGAAAAGTCTACATAGTAAGGATGGTTCAACTGTTGGATATCTGCCCATTGATCTGGCAAGACCTATCAGAATTGGCACTGTACTCTTACATAATTGAAGTTTTGAAGTAGTATTGTAATCTTTACTTTCAAAACAAGATATTATAACTTTTGTCAGATTTGACAGGAGCTCAATTTGAGCTGTAAAAATTTCTTCTCTCAGTGATGAGTTTTTAGAGGCAACATCAGATAGCAGGGTATTTAAACAGAAACTGAATTTCTCAGACATAGGAATACCTGAAAATTACAAATTGAAAATAAGAACAATAACTATTGATTCACAAATGGTGAAAATATAAATATAATACAATGTAACATATTCAAAGAATTTAAAAGTAAAAAAAATTGATATAAGATTTTAAAAGCTATAAGATTTAAGCTCTTCTAGACTAAAAGCGCAGTAGTATAAATCAGACGTCTATTAAGTAAGAATTAATAGAAAAACAGAAAGACATCTGTCGTTGTTGTAAAATTATATTTAATTTATCATTAAATACTTACGATCACCTGACTTAATCCTACACATAGGTTCTTGGAATTGTGCATTTGTAAGACATTTTAATACTTTCAGAAAATATGGTAAAAGTTTTTCTTGGTGTTGCAATCCACTCTGTAGAAAGTAAAGTCCCAGTGCTATACTGGCTTCCTGGCTGCGTGGAGTCACCACAAATGGGGAACTGACTTGAGGACATAACATAAATAATGTGTTCACCTGGAAGTTTCAATATTTATTATATTAAAGCTATGAATTATTTTTCAACTAGAAATTGTGAAGTCACTTGAAAAGAAATAATAGATTCCTAAATCAAATTAGTAAGTGTGTAGCTTATAGAATAAAAGTATTGCTTTAATCACAATTCAAAAGAATACAAGATTTAATTTTTATTAGCTAAGCTCTAGCAAGTATATATGTAAACTATAAACATATGTTATTAAAAAAAACGAAGGTCATTTTAATATTGAAAATAATTTTTTTCTTTAAATCTAACTTTAATGCTTATGTCATTGCTGGATGAGGTCATGAAATGTGGAACCATAATATGAAGTCAATAGAGTACATAAAATGAATGGTTACAGTAATAATTATTTATGAGTTTGGTCTGTAGGTCAAATTCGTAAACATGATTACAAAATACATTACAGTAGTCAGTACCTTCTCCCAAGGTGTTGGATTCAAGCAGGAAAGACATCTTGCTAAATGCTGAACAGTCTGCCTGAAGAAATCGTTCTCATCCATTTCTAGAATATATATTTAAATTCGCTTCGATATAATAAACATATCTAATTCTTTAGAAATTAGATACTATTAAATATTTAAATCATTGTTAGTCCTTCCAATCACAAATCTGCTAATGGGTATTTTTCAATTTTCATTGGGTGATTGATCAAAGTTTGACTTTTCAATAACTTTTGATCCGATATTCAGACAATTTGCAACGTAGACAATTGGCTTAAACGAAAACTCCAAGAAAGTCAATATTCAGAAAACAAAAATAAATGTTTCCTGCCCCAATATTATATAATTATATTAAATATATGTATTAAATAAATGTTTTTTATATAATATTATATAAAAAACAGGCAATTCCAGTTGTAGTAGATTTTATGTATTTATATTATATTAAAGAGATTTTACCAAAATTCTCAAATATAACGCAATCTGACACCGAATGCGGTTTTTTTTTTACAAAATTACCTTACGCACCTCTAAACAATTCAGTTTAGCAAATCGACCAACCACATCCAGGAAATAACAATTATGGAAACACTGCTAGAAGATTTTTTAAAATGCAACTTGTATTCAAAATAAGCTCTTTTCAAATTATTGGATTTGATGTGACTTTCATAAAACATATTTACACAATATTATAAGAACTTTCATTGGATGCATTGATATATGCAGCGAAAATTGGTAATTATTTAGAATAATATATAAATATATTATTATCACGGGGGCCTCAAAAGTGTTTTGGATCACTATGACGTCAGCTTAGCTTACGTTACTTACATTACAATCATTGTTTTCTTGATTGTGATTCATCTTTGATAGAAAAGTTCACAAGTTCTTCCATATTTGTTTATTCGTCATACAGCTTAACGACTTCCCAAAGAGTTCTTTTACATCTAGCGACTCAACCGTCTAGCGTCGCGAACGCAGGTGCGCGTGCTCATGATTATTACTGATTGCGCCGCTATATTCTACATAGACTCACGATTTATATAATTTTCATTGATACTACATAACAACCTCAATCCACAAAATTTTAATACACAGAGAAAGTATAATAAAGCATTTTACACACAATACAGACTTTATTAATAAAGCATTTTGCAGTGCTCTAGACAGCTTTTGAAAGACGCAGAAAAACGGTAAATGCTCCCGAGCAGTCACATTAAGAAGTATTTCACACCTTTATTTGTTTTTTTTTTCAAATATATTTAGGTTAGAACTTCAGTGGCCAATATTTTGTATCAGAAGCGATTTATATGAAATCTTGTCAACCTGGACAAGTGGTTTACTGTTTATGAAAAAAGAAACAGTTATTTAGAACAATAAATTTATTTTATAAAAAGACAAGACAAAATTGTTTACAAATATAATTAACATCGTAATTAAATTTTTATTACTGTACTATAATTTGACAAATTAACAGCACCCTGTAGAGTCTTCTTTTGCAGATTCTGGAAAGCAAATATAAACTTTGTTAAAGTTTGCTAATAAAAGCAAACTACGATTCGATGCACCAAATACTATAAATATATTATATTAATTATATTATTATAAAGTTTTTAATGGTGTAGTTTGATCGAGAGAAAGAAAAAGTAAAGAAAGTGCAAATGAAAGCTTTAGGTTTAAAACAAAGTAACTAATAATAAATTATTATTTATTAATAATAGATTAATTATTAAAGAATAATGAATTAAGATATTTTACTATGCATATACTTAATATCATTGAGTTATATGTTATATGTCTTAATATATAGCTTATCAACTGTAACTACTACCTTACCCGTTTAAAAATGCTCGCGAGTAGTAAATTAGTCTTTTTAACGCTTTCCTTCTTAATTTGTTCTTTTTTATTTACGACTTCGGGCAGTGACTTGTAAATTTTCTCAGAATGTTTCTTCATGTCCCGTTCACTTATGAATTTCGGTGCCACTGATAATTAAACAAAATAAAAATAATATTTTTTCAAATTTATTATATCTACTTATATATTTTTTTGAAAGAATAAAAAAGTTACGAATAGCAAGTCTATCACATAAATATTAAACTCTATTTGAAGATGTGAATACATACATTTCTTAGTCCTAAGCTGTTTGCCTAGTTGTGCTGCGAACACCTGCAATCCAGCTTCGGAAAGCGTTTTCAGTGTTTTCTGTCGCCCCACCTGCAACGACAGCAATTCACGTTTGGCTGCTCTCTCGCTGGCTCTGCAATATAATTTATCTACAGTTACAAATATCTTTTCAATCTATACTACTGATCACTGTCACTGGAAATTATGCAGTAATATTTTATTATAACTTAGGATAGCTTTTATTTAGATAAATCAAAAAGTAATGTAATATGACGATGATTAACTTATACAATAATAAATACTTTAGAACCCTAAAAGAAGCTACATTACGTTGATGTAAATGTGGAAATCCAGATAGTTTATATCAATTAATGTAGACAGATTTATTTATGATTTGATTTAAGAACAGAATAATACAATACGAAACGACAGAAAATTTCACCCTTAGAAATAGAAATTTCTAAGGGTGAAAATTTTTAAGGGAAAAGTTATTTTTAAATGGCTAAAGCTGTTGGCATAAGACCTTTACAGCTTCTCGCGGACTTTGGAGCGAGCCGTAGGCTCAAATCTAGAAGCCTAGCTCTTTCTTGAAAAGACTAAAAAAACTGCATATTTCTTTTATACCTATCAGGTTTTACTTGCAACGAGCAACCCTAGATGGCGCGCATATTCAAAATTCCAATGTCCTTTTAGTGCTTTCTAAACACATAATATACAAGTAAACTTTGAACGCTAAGATTACAATTACTTCATAAATATATATACACATATTCAACAAAAAACGAATTATTAAAAGCTAAAAGCAAGAATCGTGTATGGTTTATGTCTTATTTAATTACATATTTGTCTAGTAATAATTGATCAACAATAATATATACTGGAATATATCTAGCAACACACCCAAACATAATACGCTAAATGATACAATAATCTTTCATATTTACATCTTAAAGGGACTCACCAAACTGAGCCAATGCATTAGACATACAAGGTGAAGTTTTATATGTGCTGACGCAATTATTACAATCTCTCACATCTAAAATATTAAATAACTTAATTAAGAGTGCTATTAGTCAATTTGAAATTGCTAAAAGATTCAAGTGATTCCAATTATTACCTCTACAGTACATGGGACAATTTCCGTTACATGGATTTGTGTTACATTTGGGTGTGTGGACAATTATCATATTCATTCTAGGAGACGTGTCTCTTGATCGGCTGGAATTAAACATTTAGTAAGGAGGCTACAACGGCCGCCGATTCAATGGCTGTAGGAACAAGTTAAGAAAGACTTACTGCACTAAAAATACTGGTTGTAATTAACGATGTAGTACGTAGGTATCTCATTGAGATTTTAAATTATTCTATATTATGTAAGTCAATTTGATTCAGTGTTTTAAATGTAGAGCCTTCTATACTAAATTAATTTATCTTATTACCTGGTTTCACTGACCATCTTTAAGCAATTTTGACGCTCAGCGCATTTATCAATAAAGTCTGGCCGATTCCTCTCCAGGTACTGCCTAACAGAGACTGCTTGGGATTGTCTGATAATATCCTCTGTACTGGAAACTTCACTATCGTTTGGTAGGCTCTTTGATCTATGCATTTTTTCACAACGTGGGACTTCTTTTTCTAATTTAGCGCACATTTCTTTAAGGGGCATATTTTCGTATCTCTTTTTGGGCACTTTAACTATAATATTCCGCAGTGGTGGATTGTTAGTTTGTCCAACTGTCTCATCACTGATCATACTATCAGATTGCACAATCAGGTTATAAGCAATGCATTTCTTTTTGCTCTTGTCAGTAGTCTTGCATTTATGTCCTTTGCAATAGCAATGCGGACGACGATGATCATGATTCATAGACGTACTACTTGATTCTTCATTTTTGGTCAGATGTGCTTTGCAGCGCCTTTGATGGTATCTTTCGCATTCCTTTTTTATCTTATTCAACACATGACAGGTTGTTGAATCAGTAGAAGTTGTTGGACAATCTGTTGATGTAGGGTCAGGTGAGGGTTTAGTTTTTAGTTTTGACAATTGTACTCCCTTATCTACAAATTCCTTAGTTTGAGATTGTTTCTCTTTACTAACTACCTTAGCATCGTCAGCTGATGATGAAGCTTTTTGATCAGAACTTTCTTCAGTATCTAATAAATAGTTTAAAACGGTAATAATTTCCTTAAAGCATTTCTTTCTTTTACTCTTCTCAATGTCCTTCTTAGAATACCTCTTCGTTATATTTTGTATTAGATCAATTAAAGGATCATTGCCTTCGTCAGTTTTAGAGCAATCAATTAAACTCTTAGATTTTGTTTGTGCTTCAGTATGAGAAGTGGTTTGTGAACTTTGTGATTCTATCTTATTTTGCAATCTTTTTTCTGTAGAAGTTGAAGAGGAGTATTCATCAGCTGTTTTTGGGGATATTCCTGTGTCTGAAATAATTTTAGATTCCTTTTTTAATTGATCAAAAGATATATGAGATGCCTTCTCTAGCCTACTAGTGTCAGTATTCGAACGTAACAATGGTTTTAATGGATTGACTTGATCGTTTTTTGGATAAGTATGAAATTTACCTAGAGAATCAGGTTTACATTCATTTTTTTCTCTTTTAAATACATTTTTACAACTATTAGAAGCGCATGCATTAATTGACTGTTTATAGTAGTCATTGAAAATATTATTTTCAGTAGATTGTACTCCAACTGAACATTCCTGCATTAAACAAGTTGACTTTTCGATAGTTGTAGGTTTATATGTTAATGTCTCTTTAGATTTGAGTATTTTAGTTACCGCGCTTCCAGTATTGATTACATTATCAGGTGAGATTGAGTCTCTATCACGTAAACTAACTTTCAATGTCATGTTTGTGCCCTCTATTGGAATGGCATAATTTAGTTTTCTCTGAAGGTCATTTTGACTGCCAACATTATTGAATGTACTAATTTTTGCATTTGATTGAATTTCTCTATTAACTTTATGTTTTTCATCAGAAGAAATAGCTTGTTTATTCAAGCTCTTTGCTGAACTATCAGTTATTAGATCTGTCATTTCATCTGAACTGGTTTTAATATTTTCCTGTGAAACTTCTTTATAATGTTCACTTACTAATTTCCAACAGTCTTGGTTATTAACAAGATTAATATCAGAGAAGGAAGGATCTGAGATTTTTGGATTGATGCTGATATCAGTTTGTGTCCATCTTATAGCTTCAAGAATTAATTTGGGTTTTATTATTGGTGACTTTTTGTCTGAGCTAAGTCCTTGGAGCAGTATAGGTTGATTAGTTGACGAGGGAGTCCCACTTTTGTCATTACAATTTCGACGTAATATTACGTCTAAGTCCAAATTAGTTTGTGACGATTTGCAACTCGAACTTTCTTGTATATTTAAACATTGTTTTGCAAAGCTCTGGACTCTATCACTTGGTTTCTTGAGTGCTGATTGCGTATTTAGAACACTTTCTTTATCGCTTGGCTTCTTGAATCCTGATTGTGCATTTATAACACTTTGTTTATATCTACAGCACTGTGAATTATTGCAATTAAACGATTGCTGCAATCTTACTTCATCTTTGCTCACAGTATCCAACCGTGAACATTTATAAATAAAAATATTATCAGGAACTCCTTGTGAATTAGTCTCTTTGCATAAACAAACATATTTTATTTCATCTTTTTTTACACTCGTTTCAGGTTTTGTAGCACTCTGAGTTTCTACATCACATTTTTGTTTATTATGTGTTTTGTCACAACATTCTATGTTTACTTGAACAGAACTGTCTGTTACACCAACTTTGTGCGTTGCATGAATTGGACAACAACAATAGTGCTTCTCAGTCTTACCACAAGTAGCTGTAGTACCTATGTCAGCTATTTTTGTTTTTTGTTGGCTATTTGACGTCCCAGATGATAAAGTAAACACGGAATGATTTTTATGTTTTCTTATAGAATTGTATTGATTCAAATTTATATTATTGATTGAGCCACTTTCTAATTTACTTGCATCACCTGAACCATCATCATAATTATTTCTAACCAAATCTTTCATTAAGTGTTTTATCCTGTTTTGAGATTCGACATCTAGGTTAATTCTTGGATCAGAGCCAACTAGTTTTTGTTTAAAAAGAATTTCTTTATCTTTTAAATGTTGCTTATATGCTTGCTCTCTTTTAAGGGCCTTAAGGTACTTTTGATAAAGTTCCTCTGATGATGTTTTAGCATCTTTAGTTTGATCTGAATCTGTATTGGAGGCTACATTAGATTTAGTAACTTCATTTTTAAGGACTGATGGTAAATTTGGAGTACTCTGAGATGTAGATGGTAGATTAGAATTAAATGTATCATTACGCAATATTGATTTCCTAGGTTTAGTTAGCTTTTTTCCCATTGTATCAATTCCATCAGACATACTGGTTGTAGTATGGCCTAAATCTAATTTCTTACTGTCATAACTTAAGCCAGACAAAAAATCTGTACTGTCATCATCTTTATATGTTTTCTTTAAAATCCTCTGTACTATCTCTCTAATAAGTTTTTTTTTAATTTCACCATCAGCATTTCCTTTACTGAGTGTTACTCTTAATAAATCAATGCTTTTTTCTAAATCTTTGGTGAATGAATTCTTTTCTCTACTGGAATCTGTGGTGTGACCAATACTAGATTCAAGACTGGATTTATTACCTTTTTTTATATTTTCTACTTTATCTTGAACTTGCATATGGTTCTGACTGTAAATATGTCCAGGCATATATTCAAAACTCTCAGCAGCCGAAATCTGTTCCCCACTCTTATCTTTTGGAATAGTTTTATTTGAAGATTTAGGTTCTCTTGTCTTTTTAACTTTTCTTAGCTTTTTCTTTCTAATTCTTTTCTTTAATGTGTTTAAATTAAAGCAAACTAGGTTTTTTACATTGTTATTATCAGGTTTATGTAGGTTTTCTTTATGCAAAGAAGTCTGTATTTCTTTATCCATTTTAATATCTGGTGTCATATATGTTTCAACTGATACTTTTTCTGGATAACTGGTTATATTTCTGGTTATTTTTCCAACATTTATTTCACCTTTTTTATCAACATTAAGGGTTATATGTTTCGTAAGGTTCAAGTTTATTGCATTACTAGTTTCTGGGATTTGAGGTAGTGTCATTTCAATACAATCTGTTTCTTTACTGGAGATACTAGTACTTTTTTTAATATGATTTTTTTTATATTTCGTTTTGCTATTGTTTTCATCTAAAGGAGTGGAATGAGCTGTGGGCTGTCCCAAATTAGTCTGTTCTGTGTCGTTAATGCAATACTGTTGTTGCAAAGCTAATCTCTCTAAGGTACTTAAACTTGAAGCAGATAATTTTTTAACACTTTCATTTCCATAACCAACATCAGCTAAAGAATCCCATTCAAGCTTACGGTGAGATGTGACACTACTGGTTGGTGAATGAATTTTAGTTATAGAAAAATCTAATGTGCCCTCCACAGCTGAAAACATATTAAAAATCAGTAAGTATAATAAAAACCTTTGCCTTTAGTTTGAAATAATATTTATATATATTAAACATAATATTATGTTTGTCTTATAACAATTATCTCACTGAAGACATTAGAAACACATGGTTATATGAGACAAATCCACATTCTTGATTGGAGGTTTGATGATTTGAGGACAAGATATTGTGCAAAAACCAACTTACACTTGAGAGAATGTACATCATCTGACATTTCTGATTGATTATCAGTATTTTTAAATTCATGAACTTCAGTAATGATCGGTGGTGACTCTACATCGTTCACAGGATCTTTCTGTAAAAATCCTAAATGTAAAATAACAATTCATAGTAGTCTTCTTTGATGGTAACAACTAGACTTACCTGATCTGATTTATTAATTGGCTCTGTGGTAGAGCATCTGATTGATATTCTACACAATTCTGTAGATGATTCACTCTTTTTATCTGCAGATTCAGAAGAGTCACTCATAGCTTTAATTTTTTTCCAGAATGAGCTACTTGGGTCCTTAATTTCACTTTGCGCCGTTGATAGAGAAAAAAATTGTTCTAAATCACGTTTCTTGCCAAATTTTTTATAGTAGTCCAATATTAAGCTATTGACTGCTGAGGTTTTATTAGCATCGGAAATTAATTCGGAGTTTGTATTTTTGTCGTTGACGATGTTCTTATTATCCATCACTTTTAAAAATAAAAATATTACTGTGAAGAATGCAATATTCAGAATTTGAAGGAACATATAACGTTTGAAATCATTTGTAATAACGTATTTTTAATTTACAACTATATTAAATAAAAATAGTAAGAATATATTTTAATAAAATTTAAATTTTAAAAATATTATCAACATTACAGTTACATTAACAGTCAACAGAACCATAGCTTCGTTGTAGATTACAGAAAAGCATAAAGAACAAACGCTTTACAAAAATAACTGATCTTATTACGAGTAGTTTTAAAACTATCAAAAAACATTTAATTCTCAGAGAAATAAGATTCCATCTATTGATTTCTCAATAACACAGATATATAGATTGTAATAATATAATTGACAGAAATTTACATAAAATAGTAATCATTCAATTTCATGTCAAAGGTAGTTCAATTTCATGTCTACTCCTAATGCTGGGAGACTATAATATTTTATAAATCTATGGCAAAATGTTAACCAGGACATTATTTTAAGACAAGAAGTATTTATATTATAGAATATAATTCTTCTTCTTCATCAGCCCATCTAAGTCCACTGCTGGACATAGGCCTCCCCAAAAGACGCCCACCCGCTGCGATCTAGATCGTCTTATTTGTAGTCATAGGAGGGTTATTTGCCTTAATCACCACGCTTGGCAGGCGGGTTGGTGATCGCAGAGCATCTGCTGTACTCGAAAGGGCGCT
>DWCF01006622.1:0-12058 GCA_018230265.1 Delias oraia | reverse complement strand
GCCCTCTCCATAGCTCGCTGAGTGACTCTGAGCTTCTCCATTAGACCCATCGCAAGCGACCACGTTTCAGATCCATATGTCAACACTGGCAACACGCACGCAGAAAGGTATAAGAATGATTTTTTATTCTGTGAGTTATGACAAAATAAATTAGCGCGTATTTACTAAGGCATTTGTCATCTGTGATTTGATAATTGACATTTTTATAGAAAGCTACACAAAGCGAGCCGAGTTACGGATTCATATTTTACCTAGTACACATTTAGAACTTTTAAAGCAGTCTTTCTAAATGCGGAGTACAGCTGGTGTTTTGGAGATGCGAGCGATTGCAATGTCACGGCGCGCGTCACCCGCTCTCGTTGGGTGCAGGTAATCGCTCCACGCTCACGTATCTGATGGAGTTTCCGAGCTTCTAAACTAGTTCGCCTGTTGTAGGAAACTTTCGACGCCGCTCAGTACAGTGCATGTTCAGACTAGTTGCGATAAGGTGCTGGAATCCAACCTAAATCCTAACACGCGCCTCATACCGCTGATGTTAGAAAATGCTCTGTGGGCAATTAAAAGTTTCAAACGTTTCCCGATTTTATTTCTATCAAAAGCACTTTAACTTTGAGCTCAACTATCGCAGTCCGTATGCAAATAGAAATCGAGCTGTATGCGATTACTGAGTTTATATGATGCTAAATAATTTGTTATGAATGTTGCTTTTATATACCTAACGTAAACCGTAATTGTTAAATGTAGAATAGAAAGAAGCAATATCCTTGTTTTGAAAAGTTCTAGAAAGTCATCGGCACAGTGAAGCAACTGTTCAGACAGGCTGTATAAAAAATACAGAGTATTATAAACCTACATTAATGGTATTGAAAGACTAAGAAGGTACTTAGAAGTATAAATTCATACACCTTAAGAAGATCATAACGCATCGCCCTACAATATAATGTAGGTTATAGGATTGGTGATAGAGGCTTAATTAATACACGTATTGCTTCTAAACATTTCCTCATATGTCTAGTAAGAAAGACCAATTGATTTTTTTAATGAATGGTAATCTTAAATGAAGTACGATCGTGAAAGCTTTTCTTACAGCGAGTAGCCCTACCTGGAGGCGATATCTCGACATAACGACGCGAACGTTGCTCCAGCCTTATGATACTTATGAGGATTACACGAAAATGTGTATTCGATGACATTTTTCGAGCCCATAGAAAAAGATGAAATATTAGGAATTCTAGACGTGACATGAATGCGGTAGGTGGCACCTATTACTGTGTGTTCGCCGTTCGTAGGGCGGCGGCATGGGCGGGCGGGCCCCGGTGAAACCGAGCGTGACGTTCCATTCCTGATATAAAAATGTAAGTATGAAAAAGCTTTGTTAAACGCGGCTTGGCTTCGGCGAAGTGGTAAAGTTTGAAGTGGAAAAGTTTCTAGGCAAAATCTTTTGCGGAAAACGATTAAATTTTAAGAATATTTGTACTGTTAAGAGGAGCCGTGAATGTCTTTTGTTAAACTAATTATATCGATCTATCTGTCTTCACAAGTTAATTGCCAAACTGCTCTAATTAGTGACAATTAAAGCATTACATTAACACATGGTTAAATTGTATACAACAGATTGGTGTTATTTTTATTATAATTGATCTGTACAGATCTTTATCTCCAAAAACAGTAGAATGTATCAAAGTATAAAAGACATAAAAATTCTAGAAAGATGACTTCAGTGGAATCGTAAAACAGCTAACTCAATTAAAATAGTCGGATTGTGTTGAGCAATAACAGAATTGTGAACATTTGAAGTTGGGGTTAGAGGGTGCTCTATTCGGGGAAGATTATTTTAACGAAATAATTAAATTTGCGCAAGTCCGGTGCAACGCGACGTAAGCGGAATCTAGAATAGCAGTTGCTGGAAATTCATTTTGTAGCAACCATTTTAAAGAAGTACTGTGCAAATTGACTTAATAGCTTACAGCTAGGGAAGCATGCAAAAGACTTATAAAGTCAACATTCAGATAAATATATATTTTTTTATGGTATATCAGGCAACGGAGCAGGCGGGTCTCGTCTATGGTTAGTCCGCCACCCATAGACCACCTCGGATAACCTGCCTTTTTAACAGTATAATTTCAAGGACCGCTGACTTCCTCACTCACTCAGCAAAACAGTACTAGAAGGTATTACCTCACGCTGGTATTCTATGATCTCGTAGTATTACTTTGCATGAGCCGATCTAATTAGTGCGTCTGTATAATTCAGTCATTATAAATATATTGAATATGTAGCTTACGCGTAATTACCACTACGTCACGAAACTGATATTCAATCTCTTCTTTTTCTAGGTTCAAATAGAAGAGAATCAAATAATGTTACACTTGCTTATCTACGAGTAAAATTACTTAATGGAATAAATGCTGAATCATGTGTATCGTATGCCAAGTTTTTAATAAGTAATGTGATTTACAAAACATATCACTTATTAAGGCTTTTTTAAGTGGAATAAACTAATTATACAAAGACAAAGAGACGTTTTTGATTTAATTGTAGATTGTAGGTTATTAAATAATCAATTCAACACTAAGAAAACATATAGCATTGTAAATAAACGAATAATTTTATATGTATTAGATAATTATAAAAAAACCAAGGAAGATAAACTGATTAATTAGAGATATTTGTTTAAGTATATTTTTAGTAAACTTAAGAAGTTTAACAGAAAATATCGTATAATCTATATAAATAAAATAATATTGTATAAAATACCTTATTCTCAGACAGGCTTTGTGCTAAATCGATTCCCGGAACTGCTGCATTGGAAAACGACTCCATTAGTTGTCTGGTCAGCTATTAAATAGTTGGAAAGTAAAGGTAAGAATAAAATCAGTACATATTGAGATTCAGCTCACGGCTCGCAAGGTTTCGCTGGGGTTGGATGTTCCGCAGTGCGCCCCGTGCAATATGATTCTCGTTCTGTACACTATGAGGTCACCGAATTAGTATTTCGTTAGAATGAATTAGAATTAATCCGTCCATACTGGCGTCTGTGTTACACAACAATTGCTGTGTTCCAAATATTATTCGCTAAACGTTTTTTAGTTGAACAATTCATTATTCATATTGAATGTATTTAATTCATTTGAAAATTACTTAAAATTGGAGATAAATAACTGATTATTCTGCCTTTTACTTTAATTATTTAAATAAGTGACTCACCTTATAAAAATGGATACGATGTTTATAACACATTTATAATGATTTCTTAATATATTTATTAATATATAGTATAAATGATTTATTACACAAAGGACTGAGTTATTATATTCCTAATATATTACAATAAACGATCTTTAGGGGAAAATTTTAATCTTTAAATCTTCATATGGAGGTAATGAATGTAAAAATTACTTAAAATAACTGGAGATAAATAATTGCAGCGAGTTTAAGCTGCCCAAAAGCTGCTTTATCGCCCCTTGACGCTACTTAAAATGCATTAAATATAAACGACATATACCAGTTAGTTGATGTATAACATTTCCAAATACATCTCTCTAAATGTTATGTTGGTAAAAAATTTATTCTTAAGATTGTTACATGGATTTAGTTGACGTGAAAATTACTTAAAATAAATGGAGATAAGCAACTTAAGCGAAAATATGCACCTCTTTAAAATTTAATACGCTTAGAAATATAATATAAAAGGTTTATTTAATATTTAACACAGTAAGTATTTTCATATAATAACAAT
The DNA here is from genome assembly GCA_018230265.1 of Delias oraia. Classification (NCBI taxonomy): domain Eukaryota; kingdom Metazoa; phylum Arthropoda; class Insecta; order Lepidoptera; family Pieridae; genus Delias; species Delias oraia. The sequence goes on along the minus strand of DWCF01006622.1, from coordinate 8,319 downwards.
TGCCACTCACACCGGCTTACATCGGAAACAAGCACTCCTAATTATTGTTAATACTGTTTCAAGATTTTCTCGTTATTTTGAACTCTATGTTTATTTGAGACGTAAAATATTTATCTTATAATAAAGTTATGCATTTATTTCTAGATAGAAATTTTTAACGAATATATATTCCATATTATGGAAATCGAGCTGCAAAAAGCCTACAATTTAATCCAATCTGTAGCAAATTTCAACTAAATTTGACAAAATTTTCTTGAATAATAAATGGTGTACGTAACCCAGATTTCTTTAATTTGTATGGATAACAATATTTGAATAAAATATATGCGTGTTTACGTATGTGTAGCCAGTTTATTCTATGGCTTTGAATCTTTTAAGCAAGCCAATATTTATTATTACAGGCTTTTATTTTGTTAATTCTGTTTGTCTGTTTTGTATTCTGTTGTTCAACAGTATTCTGTTGTCTATGCTGTTGACGTATCGTCTAGAAAGTTATTCCGGAATGACACACTTACCCTCAGCATTCGCCTCTGTAAATCCATGCTTCGTTAGAATTTAATTCCTACTCCGAATCAAGCCACAAATTAGTGAGCCCGAATTGTATTGCTTTGTTAAATCTAAAACTTCATGTGAGCTGTTTTCATAATATGAAAACAGCTTTTGTTTTGGTGTTCAATTATATTAACGGAATGTTAGAGTAATTTAATCTCGCGCTTGCAGGAGTTTCAATTAGAGATTGATTATTTATCATCAACAGGCTGTCAACTCCACTGCTGGACATAGGCCTCCCGTCCGTCATTTTTGGGGGAGGCCTATGATTATTTATATATCCTATGAATTAAGAAGCTGTTTAAACCCGTGGGAAATCCACGCTGACGCACTAATTGGAATGGCTCGTCCAAAGTGATATCACGGACTCACAGAATACTTAACGTGAAATGGTAGTTGTACTTAAAACGGTGCTTCTACTGTGTTTCGCTAAGCGAGGATATCGGAGGGACTTAAAAATGCCACTTAAGTATCGCAAAAAGGCGGCATCACGACCAATGCGTGGACTATGGCGCGTCTGTCTATGGGCAGCTATGTTCTCTTACCACATAGGAGACTTACTTGCTAAATTGTCCACTATACCATAAAAAAGTAACTAGAATTTTTTTAAAATGCCTTCAATTCATTTTCTACTTAAGATTTTACTTACAGTTATCACGCTTTTAATAAATTTAAAATATTTTATAAAAAAATTGTGTCATTTACAGAAAACATAATCTCAAATAATTGATTATAAATTATCTTTCCGGGTATTAATTAATTAATTAATTATTTACGATATTAATGTACAAACATAGATATTAAAATCTTTCAGCCACTTAATTATTATTTTTATAAGCCACTTATTTATTAGGCAAACGAGTAGGGAGACACCTACCCGGTCATTGATCCATGAATAATTGCAGCCGCCACTATTCCGCGGTGTGTTGTCGGCTTTTTAGCTCAAGTCATATTGATTTGGAAATACCTTTGCAGGCAGTTAATTCCACAGAGTGGAGGTATGCGTCACAAAAGCCTTGAATATATTTGTGGACCGACAAACATGTTGGTGATACTGATAAATTTACATTTTTTTAATTAATATAAGTATATATAAATGATAATTGAATAGTATTTAAATATTAAAATAAGTATTACAATAAATAAATATTTAAGTAAGATACAATTACAACAGCGCTTTAAGTGTCGTAGTATAAATCCGTTATTTACTCCTCCCTACTAACTCCAACTCGACGTTAATCAACTTCCTAGTCTAGAAATCTAGATTATATAACGCCGCCAAGTCTAGATCTTTTGTTTTTCAGCCAGCGTGTTTTCACTTCTGGTCAAGCTGCTTTGTTTGAAAATGTTTTAGAAATTTTCAAAGGCAGTACAATACAGTTCAATGCGCTAATGGTTTTTGTCTAGGTCATGACATAAGATCTATTCAAAAAATTATTTCAGCTTGTCTAAATGTCACAATATATTACCGTTACCTGTTCACAGACTTAGTAACTATACATTTTTAGATCTTTTACGGTAATTTAGGACAATTTTGAAGTAGTATTGTTAACTCATATAGTGAGAACGTTATGATTAAGGCCACTTACTGATATCAACCTGGAAGCGTAAAAGTATATCAATAAAAACTATTCAGAGTTTATGTTTTAGTTTTTCTTTGACATTTATGTACATGTTTTCAGTTATTTTGAAATTAATTGAAGTAAAGAGTTTCAATGTTGATTCTTTTGATTTTATAGAGCAACTTAATTTTTTTTATTCTATAGCAGACAACGGAGCAGATGGGTCTCCTATATGATATGAGAACACCACCAGCTATGAACAACCGCGTGTCAGTCCGCGCATACTTATGTAGACGGCTTTTTGCACCGCTCAAGCGCCACTTAGGCCTCCAGTAACTGCAAAACAGTACAAGTAGCGTTCCACGCTGAGTGTTCTGTAATATATAATATCTGTTATATATAAATATATAAAAGATTATCTCGAAATGTTAGTCAATTTAGATAAATTAAAATAAAAAATACAACTGAACAACACAATGTCGAGATACATTCAATTTACGTGAAAAAGTAAGAAAGCAAGAGGAAAACGTTAACTCAATTTTGTAAGTTTAAATCTCTGAAGTGCAGTATTTTTAAGCTGTGCTCACATAAATTTCGCCGTTAACTTGTTTACCTCATTATTTTAGTGAAGCGTGCTATCTGGTCACCTAATGTTTATACGTGATTTTTTTATTTATTTATTTTTATTCTATAGCGGAGAACGGAGCAAGTGGGTCTCCTGTATGGTAAGAGAATTGTGATGCGGGATTTCATTTACGCCGCTTAAGCGGTACTTCCAAAATGGCCTCCGATATCCTCACTCACTCTGCGAAACACAGCACAAGTACCGTTAAACAATTAAACAAGTAATTAATAAAATTCATCTGTTTAAAAATCCCAATATAAAAACCACAATAATAAATCAAAAATAAAGGTTTTTGATTAAAGCCTTCCTGTTTGGCTTTCCCTTAAAAGTTTATTTTATCTGTATTAAATTGCTTTGACAAGTAAATTAACTTATTCAAAGAGGACGTTTTATTTCAAAAATATCCCATATAATGTTCTGAAAAGTTAAAATTTCTACTATAGATTAAAAGAGGTTTCCTTAAATTGCGTATTTTATGAAAGTCAGATGCATCAATATTTTAGGTGGTAGGTGTTAGAATTACAGAATATTTCCAAACCTATAAATATAATTACCATTTATAAATTAAAATTTTATTAATTCAAAAATAGCTAATTTATGAATAAATATGATTTTGAACAAAAAACTTGTGCTTGTAACTATTCTTCAGTTTTTTAAATATCGTTCAAGAAAATTGGGACTCTTGGAAATTTACACTTTTTTATGACATTTTATTCATTAATTTACCTTGTATATATAAGAATGGTAAGATAACAAAATATGCGTCGTTTTGATAACTTTTTTTTGTTATTTTTAATTTTAATTAAATCACAATAGAACAGAGCCAATAAATACAATCTAATTTAATTTTTTTTGAGATCAGTTTAGATTCGTGTTCTTTAGATTCAGTCTTGGTCTTGAATTTGTCTAAGACCAAGACCGTCTAATTTTAACAAGATCAAGACTGACCGTGTAAGATTTGAGCAAGAATAAGAATAAGCTTGCAAGACTCTTGCGTCTTACAGCTATTTTTTTATGGCAGTGATCTTTGGAATAACTCATTAAGTTTTTATACATTTATTAATCTGGTTGGCCTTAACTATGGCTATGCTAATTCAAGCTCAAAACATTCCTATTATTACAGGTTTTTTTAAGATCTGAAGTAAACTTCAGTAAATAGCAATAATCTAATAGGTTGCAAGACTTGCAAAACTCTTACTGTAAGACCAATATACTGTCTCGTCTTGTTCTTGCATTTGGGCAACACTAGCTGAGATATCTCCATAGTCATTTCACTACATAGGTATTTAACGATGAATTACTGGTTTCATAACCGAAGCCTACAGACGTAATAACGCCATAACTTCCTTACAAACTCTTCGGATAATGATTCCCCTAATATCTATAATAATGCGTATATCCATAAAAGAACAATGCTTTACATAAAGCCAACGTGAGACGACAATCCAGCGCCGTACATGGGAATACTCATGACATTCTAGTCACGTTTAATATTTCTTATTTTCTTTGCCTCATTTGTCCTCGACAAGGCTGTATCGGTATTTTTGTAAAACTTTTCCGCGACTCTTTGTTAATGCGTTTTAATTTTTATGTCACATATTTTTTATATTCGAATTAATAACATCACATTATAATACAAATATTGACCTAATAATAGTTTGGCAAATATCTCCCTGCCGCTTTTTGGCTCTTTATTCTATGTTTTATAAGAAGTGTAACAGTTATCGAATTTAGTTCAAATATGCTCCGTTTTGTTCCATAATCTGTAGCCATCTAGACGGCAAATTCTTAATAACCCCTCGTAGAAGCTTTATTTGCGAAGAACTCGCACAACCACTTTTCCCAAGCCTCTTTTGAGTTCAACTTTACACCACCGTGGTCGTTGACCATGGACAGGAACAGGTGGCGATCACATAGCGATATGTCCGGGCTATATGGTGGATACGATAAAGCCTCCCATCCGAGCTTCCGTAGCTTCTTACGAGTACTATATAATATACATACAAGTTAACCTAAAACTTACCAATACAATAAAACAAACAACAATAAGTAATTACGAAATACAAAGTATTTCGTAAAAACTGTAAACAACCGCTGGATCCAGATCATTCAAGATCGTAATAGATGGGCGTCTTTGCGGGAGGCCTACGTCCAGCAATGGACGTGATAGGCTGATGATGATGATGACTGCTCGGGTGTATGTCCCACGAAAAGCTGAGCTCCCTCCATACACAAAGAAACGTACAATGTTATACATTGGAAATTTATATAGATGTCTAATATATAGTTGAAGTTTATTAAGATGAGTTGAATAGTGGTTACGCGAAACCTAAAGGCAAAAATAAGGTAAACGGTTGAGTAATGGATAAACAAAGGCCTATAAACCGCCTAGCGTAATACCGAGTTACGAGCTACAAGCTGCTACTACCTAATACCTATTAAACTTGTAGGGGTCTGTTACACCCTCCAGTAATTGTTTTGAGACTACATTGTTATTTAGCCTTATAATTGCCGTCCTTGAAGCTGAGTAGTTTAGCGTTTATGGCTCAAAATAGAATAACAACAAAGGTTTTTTCATATTGCTTGTTTTGCCCATTTAAATTACATTGGAAAACACCTAATATGTACATATTTCTATTTTTTTATGGAAATGGTGGCAATCGAGCACAAGGCTCACCTAGAAATCGCAGCATAAATAAAAGAAAAAAAAGAAAACTTTCAAATTAAAAGAACAGTTTCAAGGGCTTTTTTAATAAATTATTGCATTAAAAAATTTTTTTCCAGGGTTTAAGTGTACAATTGTTGTCTTTGGTTATTACAGATTAAAGTGCCTTTATGAAGAAAATTATATTAGGAGTATGTGATTATGAAAACCGTTATATTTTATTTATATAATAGTATTGTATAATAACACAAGTTATATATATTAGAACAAGAAGACCCGGTGGACTTCGTATCACCTACATACTTCCAACATTTTTGTGTACAATCTGTAAAACAAAGTGATACTACATTTTATTTTAAAACTACTATATACTATATAACTACATCTCAAATATTCACAGACAATTATATTATATTACTTAAGATATTGCGGCATTTTTAAATAAGAAGCAAGGTTCAAAAGAACTAATCTAAATATAGGCGAATTAAAGGAATACGAAGTCCGAAGTACCGTACACGTTGCATTAGTGCCGGATGTTCAAAGAAATATCCACGAGCTTAATATAAGTGAACCCTTTGTACATTTCACCGGTATCGTTTCCATTTGATATTGGATAGCAATTTATTTATCATACATATTGCGGGCGAGGGCATCTAAACTTGCTACGGTCGCGTCTTCCTCGTCCAAATCAAGAAACGAACGCGCACCGCATTTCTAGTTTTATACATTAAGCGTTATCCTTATATACAACACAACACATCGTTTTTTTATCTCAATATTTGGTCCTTTAGATCCCAACCTATGGACCTCAGACCACTGCAGGTCCGCGACTATATGTACTGGGGTTCGCGGTGTCATCTCTGGAACATACGTAAACGCTACGCTAGATTTTTTTCAGCTTTTTATTTTTTATTTCATATTATTCATAATAAACAGTTATTAATACCTAATATAAAATAAATATACCTATTATATATGTAATAACTAAAGTAAATACCTAAACAGACTTTTTGCTGTTTATTTTATTAAGAGGGGCTTTTTTCCTAGGAAAATCAATTTCAGTTTTCACGGTTCTTGGTTAAAAGAGGTTTAGAATCGCTGCTGTAGATAATTACTGAACAACGAATTGACAAATTACTTTATATGTAATGATAATAACTTATGATCGTCACTTGCGAAGAGATCTAAGTTTTCAGTCTGGTCAGAAACGATTTCAAATATGAAAATAACACTTGGGAAACTTGTCGCGTTGCCATTATTACCAACCAAGTGTATGAATCAAATAAATTTTGAATTTGTTTCTTGAATAAACTATATAAAATATATCCGAAATAATTGTTTTAATCCACTTCAGCGATTTTCGTAGTAGCCATAGCTCAACCAATTTTATCTTGTAATTTTTTTTATATAAGTAGATAGAGCAAATCCTTTTAAAACCTCTTTTAAAAGACTTTTTTAATGACATTATCGTTAAGATTATTATAAAGTTTCGTCGTGCATTAATATGTATTGAAAAACAGAACAGCCTCAAAAGTATTATAAGCAATACACATTTATTTTTATTAGAATAAAGATTAAGTATTTTCATAAAACTTGTTTGGTTATTAAAGTCGCAAGAAACTTTCCCATTTCATTGAATAAAAGTGAAAAAGCAACCTTCTATTACTATCGACTAGTAGCTTGCTTTTCTCCACTTTGAAGCACAGTATTAAAAGTTTAACTCTATAAAACTTAGCAATTGTCACAATAATATTACTTCTTACTCTATTCTGTACAGAGAAATATTATGATCATTTTATATTATCTGACTTAAATAACTGAAGAAGTGTAAAGTATCTGTTTCGAATCCCGGTTCGGACAATTTAATTTATAATTTATTCGGTCTCTGCAAGGGCTTCACAGTAGCCGGGTGAGTGTCTTATGACGGTCGCAGTCGTGGGAGAGCCATTCTGAAGCATATGCTAACGCACTAATTGGGACGGCTCATCCGGAATGATACCAGAAACTCACTGAATATTGTGCTTTCTTGAATGCATTAGGATATCGGAGGCCCTTTAAAAAAACCCAGCAACACAATCTGGGCACGGACTGTGCTGCGGTTGTCCACGGACGGCGGAGTTTTCTTACCAGATAAGAGACCCATCTGCTCCGTATTCCGCTATACCGTAAAAAATTAGTAAAAATCTTTTATATGTTTACGTGGTAAACGTCAAGTCACATTTGAACGCTTCCACGATATTTCCTATCTTCAATTTTAATCGTTGCCAGGAAAATTTATTAAAAATCTTGCTCTATTTTCAGCAAGATCGTCGATGAACGATAAATATGGGAGCCGGGCGGTAGATTGCAATACACACCGTATTCGTAACGGCCACCTGATAACTTTTCTAATGAAAATTTAACTTACTCAATACAAATAATACTTTTTATTACCAGCTTTGAAATCAAATTTTTGATCCTATAATATTGAATATATATATCTATATTCTATATAGATCTATAATTTTAATTTTGTAATTCATTCAAACACATAGTGTATTTATTATCATTAGAAAGGTACTGAAGTAAACTTTAAATCGAAATCAATATCAATCGAATAAATTTTTATTCTATAGCGAAATACGGAGCAGGTGGGTCGCCTTTATGGTATGAGAAAACCGCCGCCCATGGAGAACCGCGCCACAGTCCACGCGTTGGTTGTGTTGCTGGCTTTTTACGCCGCTTATGCGGCACTCTTAAGGGTCTCCGATATCCTCATTCACTCTGCGAAACACAGTACAAGTACCGTTTCACGCTGAATATTCTGTAAGCCCGTGGTATCACTTCGGAACAGCCGAACGAATTAGTGCGTCAGCATATGCTTCATCATGGCTCTCCCACGGGTGAAATTTGTTATTTCTAATACATATATGTCAATG
>DWCF01006621.1:0-12058 GCA_018230265.1 Delias oraia | reverse complement strand
TAATCCTTATTTATGTTATTTAAAAATAAACTCATGCTAATTAGCAACAATTTCTAATGAATTATCTCTAAAATAATAAGATTAATTCAAGATTAGAAAATCAATTATGATTAAAATCATTTTACTGGGATTATCATATCTAAAAACATTTTTAGTATTTTTCCTTCATTTTACCCTCACCTCTTTCTTACTACTGTGACTTTTTCACTAAGTGAAAAATAAATTATTCTCAATAAATTCTAATTTACTGTTCGTAGTATATAAATGTGTAATCATTAATTATAAATGTTATAATAATCCACGCGCATATGAAACCTATTAGTTTATAAATCATGGGATCACTTAATAATTGAATTGATATAAATTATGTTGCATAAGTAGGTAATACAATATTGATTGTTTCAGACTAATCTTTTAGTCAGTCTTCGATAGATTCCTGTGTATGCAGCACATACAATATAATCGAATTGAATCATTGAAAATCAAAGTCACGGCTATATTTCTTGTCGAAAGTGATAGTATTAAACATAGCAAAGTTCATTGTTTATTAATAAATAAAGAGATTATTACTCTCTACAATTTTGTTCCACGTAGGTAACATTTTCCTACTACTTATACATAATCCACTGTTTTAATAATAAATATAATAATCACAATTTTCACCTACATTCACATTAAATATAAAGCCAAAAATATATTTATACAGACTTTAAAATGTTGACCCTAAGCCTACGAAGCTTTTTTGATCATACGTCGGAGAGTCATATATCCAATTATCCTGAGAATAACAAACTCTGACATAAGTATGCCGATATCAGTCCAATAGTTGTCTGGCTTAAGGCTTAGCTGCTTCATTACTTCTTTTGGATGCCTGCAAAAAGGAAATATTTTCATAAACCATTTTGCCTGAGAAAATATTGCAATACAATAAAAACAAAAAAAAATATATTTTACAATATCAATATTTTTTTGATATTGTAAAATATCACAGCGTACAATGTAAATTAGTTATTTATTTTAATATTTTTATTGTTATATAATTTATTGTTTATTTTAAATTGCAAAAATGGTTATAATAACTGATAAAAAATAACTTGAATATGATAAATTTTGGTAGGCATTCATGACAATGATATAAACTTTTGCAACATCGTTGTTATTAAAATATTGTTATATTCACCTCATATAACAAAAACTGACATCGTCTGGACAAATCATAGGTTTCCTTCCATAAGAATACAGAGACAAGGTTAAACCTTCGAAGGCGTATCTCAAGAAAGACACATGCGAAATAACTCGCATTATTGGGTGCATATGAGGCAGTAGTACCAGGAAACCGGCGAAGCCAAGCATTACACAAGTAAGTATAGCGCCGACAAAGGTTCCGTTCTAAAAAAACAGGTTTTGGTTTTTTATTTTTATAACATTTACAATATATTTTTTCAATTTTACAAAAACACGTCTTTCCTTGAGGTGGCATAGCAATAATTACTTAAATAAGTATAACCGTGAAACCGTTGAAAACTTTGTGAAAAACTTTTCGTTAACAATATATTATCCATGAGCATTGAGCCTCAAGGTATGAAACTATTTTGTGGTTCTAAAAGTGTTAAAATGATTTCTTGATTTCGAATTACTACTCACGATAGGGTTAACACAGGATCCAATAACATTGCCTACAGAATCCGCTAACAAGGTAACGTTGGCGAGCACCAGAACGAACATGAAAAAGCGGCCGACCTCGAGCGGTTGTCCCGTAATAAAGTATGCCGGCAAAGAATACACCAGACTAAAGGAAATCTAAAATACATTGAATAGTTATTAATATATATAATACAATATATTAATAATAATATATTATAATTAATATATATTTAACTACGTAATCAGCGGTTCCAAATGCTAACTATAACAATAAAATACGCATACTATAATTTGAAATGCAATACTCTGATATCATAAATCGAATATTCTAAGAATATCTTACTTGTAGTGGGATCGAGGTAACCAAAGTAGCTGCGTAATAAGTCTTCAGGCCATACCAATTATTGAAATTTTCCTTTTTTAACACTGGTAAAGCGTCTGGAACTGAAAGAAAAACATGTTTGCATTAATTTTTAACCATTTTCATATACAAAGACTTAGTTTCGGCTTGCCATCCGTGAATTAGGGATAGTTTTTAAAAACATTTATTTGTTTATTACAAATACATAACAAGTAGAAAATAATAGGCATATAATATTAAATATAATAATTGAAGAAGAATTTTTAGTCCTTCATGGAATATTAAGTAAGAATTCTTATAATCAGTTTGAGGACACTAAAATACAAATAATGCCTATACTATATTAATATATATAATTGTTAATAATTGTTGATCTCTCTTCTAGAGATATTTAAAGTGAGCTTAAAAATTAACAATTGCATAAACTAGTTATGTTTAAATTATACTAAAAAAAATTATAAAAATAAATAATTTACAAACATTTATTTATTAAATTTTGTTAAATCCGCATATTTGTCTGTTTTAAAATACTTATTTTTTTTATTCTATAGCGGACAACGGAGCAGGTGGGTCGCCTGTATGACAAGAGAACAGGGCCAAAATCCGCACATTGGTTGTTACATTTAAGGGCCTCCGATATCCTAACTCACAATGCGAAACACAGTACTATTACAGCTTCACGCTGAGTATTCTGTGAGCCCGCGGTAGCACGTTGGACGAGTCTGCCAAATTAGTGCATGGCTCTCCCACGGGAAACAAAATATACATTTAATATTGCAAACTTACTCTATTGGCTCAAATATATACCGGTGGTATATATTTATTAATAAACAAGGGCATATTGAAAATGTTTTTAAATTCAATTGGTTTTAAGTTAATTAAAGAAACAATATTCTTTTAAAAATAGCTTGTCGTATGAACGTAGTAATGTTTCCGCGTTTTAATTAGTGCAAAAAAAAAATTGTTGGATTTTATGGATCAACATTGTTTGAAGGTGAAAACGATTTTAAATAAAACGTTTATATGTGCGAGAAAAAGAATTTATAAAAATTCAATAAAATTACTTCCTGACTTTTATGTTAAGGCGTAATTTAAATTACCTAATTCAAAGTCAAGCTTCGTCAGTTTTCAAAACCGATATTTGCATTGTATTTTTAAATGATCATTTGGTTAAAGTAGACTGCTACTTAGGTAGGCTAAGAAATAATTCCTGTATTAAATTAAATAATTATAATTAATAATACAATTAAATATCGGATTCGAATACCGGTCCGAACAATTATAAATTGAAATTTAATTTATAATTTATTCGGTCTCTGGAATATCGCACCCGTGGGAGAGCCATGCTGCAGCATATGCTGACGCACAAATTGGGTTGATTCGTCTGAAGTGATACCAGGGGTTCCCAAAATAATCAGCGTGAAACGGTACTTGTACTCTGTTTCGTCGAGTGAGAGAGATAATAAATAGAGTGAGTCCGAACTTTGGCGCGGTTGTTCATGGGCGGCGATGTTCTCTTACGATATAGGAAACCCACCTACTCCGTTTTCTGCTATAGAACAAAAAAATATTCTAAACAGAAAAAATACGCACATCTAAGTACCGCAGGCATCACAGAGGTGTAACAGAGGTAGGTAGACGATATTATGAGAAAGCCGAGATTACTGAAAGTCTTCGACCCATCGCTGCCTGACTGATCGTATACCAAACCCATTATAACACCCAAACAGAAATGAAGTACAATTTTGAGATGAGTAACGGTCTGGAATAAAAGTTATCATAAGAATTTATAGTCTTCAAGTTGTCTAATGTGTCTCAATCTAATGTCTGTTGTAATTAGCAATATTAGCTCGACGTATTTGGATTTTTGCAAGGATTGTCAATTCATAAACATTCCTTTACTTTAGCTACATAAAACAGTTGCATTTATATTCTTAAACAATAAAACAGATACGGATGATGGTGATCTTCATTTTGAATATTTGAAACAACGTTGTTGAACAAAGGAGATAGCTTAATATCAGAAAATACTCTTTTTATTGTAAATATTACTTATATTAATGATAAATTTTAACAAGAAATTATTATGTTATACAATTTTATTGGACCTTGAAATATACTTGAAACATACCCAATCTCTATATTGCTGTATGACACACCGTTTGAAAAGGACTCCGAACCTATAACCCTCATGAGGTTGCTTAATAATGACGGACATCTTGCCGTAAGATAACTGAGGTGTAGTCTCTTCAACTACCTGCGGAGGAGATTTTTCAATTTTCTGATCACGGATACAGCGCGCCGCTAAGAGTTCATTGAACTTCCCATATTCACCGTTTGCGATCTCCAAAACTGAAAAGTAAATCGTTTATTAACATTGACCTTAATTAACATATATTATTTATATATTTATATATTAATATATTTATATATTAATATAAATAATTAATTTACACATACGTAAAAGCATGTGTTAATTAATATTATTATTCTATGCAATTTTATAATATTTATGCATGCCGTGCAGTCGAGAATCTTCATATAATTCACAGGAATCTAGAATTTCCCTCAATATCTCAATACAATATATTATATTTAAAATGAACTTTTTGTTGGTTGTCTCGCTTGGACGATTTGCATATTTTATTTTTTGTTTTGTCGACTTGCAACAAAAAATAAGGAATTATATTACACATATACAATATGAAACCGGATATTAATAATTATTAAAACATTCAAAATTGTTGAGTAAATTGTTCAACTTTGTCAGGTTCTGTAATAAACCCTACAATAAAAGGTGGTGTTTATTTTAAAAGTTAAATTGCATTGTTATTACTTATTCATACAGGAACGCCTTGAGAAAAAAGTAGTGGTTTTGAAATGTTTCAAAATTGCGTACTTAAACTTACTGAAATCTGCCGGATTGTGGTAAACAGGGCAATTGAATCCCATGGACGATAGATACGGTACTGTGTCTTCGCTCGGGCCGTCGTAAATGCACATTCCTTCTGCAAGTATGTAGATCTGTAAGAGAATAGGAAGAATAAACATAAAGAAATGAGTTCGAACTTCTAAACTCTCTGTGATAATACATAAGTCACAAGTTGTGCATTCTATTGGCCTAATTTCTGAAATATTTTAACGGTTTTTTAATGTCCTGATTTAATAATCTGATTTAAGAATAAAAGTAATGGTACAAATAAAAGAAGAAGAAATAAAAAGTTCCATCTGTTGCATCATCTTTGAAATGGCAAAGATACCATGAAAACAAAAAGAAGAAAAGACTGAATTAGAGGAAGAGAACAAAAGAAGAGCTGAGGACAAAAGAAAATGAGAGCCTGGAAAAGCACAAAAACTTAAGACTGATAAATTATTAAAAAAACGAAAAATATTATAAAACGCAAACTAAAAAAAGACTGACTATAATAGCTCATTTACCGAAGAAGAATGGGTAGAATCTGGAGACAGCGCGAATGATATTCCTGATGAAGTCACTGCTGAGGAAAATAAAGAAGAAAGAAATGAGGAAGAAAGAATTAATCAGGACGAATGTTATCGTTAAGTTTCTTGCAAAAAGAGATATTACAAATATGTTTGTATTATCCAAAAAGGAACTAAAACAGAAATGGAAGTTTTGGCTATGGTAACATGTGATGAGTCTAAAACAGTACTCAAACTGAATCTCAAATAATTAGTCCTTGATGTACAAAATTTAAATTATAACTGGAGATAGAAATAACTACAAATTCGATAGTGCTTTAGAGGTTGATGGATAACTATTAATTATCTAAGTTAATTAAGTAAATTAAACACACGATGCCCTTAAAACTCCAACTGCATTAATTAAAAATTATGTCAACTATTAGTGCATTTGACTGCCTACTTATGATGTTTTTCTTTTTCTGTGATATTATCTATAAGTACTTAAGACAATATGAAATTTTTTAAAATAATAATTATAAGCATGTTCATTATATATACTGAAGATAATGGATACATAAGTTGATTTTCTAAGATACACCGCATTTATAAAAAGAGCTATGAAGGTTATGTTTAATAAATAAATAGTTATTTTCATCTAAACATAGTGTGAAGCACAAGTATGAACGAATTAATGGAGCTAACGTTAAAAACGCCATGTCTGAACAAGCTCTAAGGGTGAAATCTATAAGCATAGCTCCTTCTTGTAAAGACAAAGAAAAACACGTTTTTTTCACATTAACCAATCAGGTTGCACTTGCAACGAGCGGGATGATGATAGATGGCGCGGCTATCCAAAATTTACAGTGACTTTTAGTACTTTCTCACCAATCCCTAGAGATGGGGTGAGAGGTCACGGAAAGAATAAATGTGGCTTTAATTCATAAAGGAATATAATAAATATTATTAATAATATAATATATAATTATTGAATACCTAAATATGCATTAATCTAATAAATATACCTGATCAAACATTTTGTAGATCAATGCGCTGGGCTGGTGAATGGTGCAGATAATTGTGCGTCCTCCTTTAGAAAGTTCCTTTAACATACTGATACACTGGGTTGTTGTCAAACTGTCAAGACCACTGTGATACAAGAAATACATTTTTTATTTGTTTTTATTTGTAAGATGAATTAAAAATAACGGATAGTTCCTCTTACAACGCATTATTTACGTTAGGAACAATTAAGTATACGCTACTTACGTTGTGGGTTCATCTAGAAATATCACAGGAGGATTGTCAATCAGTTCCACTGCGATTGATAATCTTTTCCTCTGACCCCCAGACAGGTTGCCAGCTTTTGTGTCTTCGTGGCCATTCAGGCAGAGTGTTGTCAATATATCTGCTATCTGCCAGAAAGCTTAAGGTTAAATCTTAGCGTAAGTATCACGTAGATTTTTTTTATGGTATTGAAGACAATCGAGCAGGCAGGTCTTCTATGTGGTAAGACAAAACCGCCGCCCATGGACAGCCACACCATACTCCGCGAATTGGTTGTGTTGCCGGCTTTTACGCCGCTTAAAAACATTTTTAAGAGTCTTCGATATCCTCGCTCATTCAGCAAAATACAGAAGAAGTATCGTTTGAAATAGGTATAACTAACATTTAACGCTCAGTATTCTGTGAGCCTGGGGAAGAAAGGTTCTCGAGTGGCGACCGCGTACCGGAAAGCGCAGAATGGGACGTCCCGCCACACGATGGAAAGACGATCCGATCTAACGAAGGTCGCGGGCATCCGCTGGATCCAGATCGCTCAAGATCGCAGCGGGTGGGCGTCTTTGGGGGAGGCCTATGTCCAGCAGTGGACTTGGTTGGGCTGACGATGATGATGATGATTCTGTGAGCCCGTCATATCACTTCGGACGAGCCGGCCCCATTAATCAGCAAAGCTCTCCCTCGGTTGCAACATTATTAAGACACTCGCCGGTCACTTTCGAGCCCTTCCAGAGATCGAATAAATTATATTATAATTTTCCGGAACGGGATTCCAACCCGATACATCTTACTTCATTTAAAACCATTAAGCTAGAAGCTCTCAAAAATATTATTAAGTAAGTTTATACGTAGAAATTACATAATGTATGGCTAATAGCTGTTTCAAATCGTACAGTGCTAACTAATCCATTTAAGCGTAATGATAATTATATTATATTACTTCATTATATGATATTATATTACTTCATTTAATGATAAATGAAGTAATATATCTTATACTCGTCTTGTGTATAATTTCCGTGGCGTTCAGAGCCTAGAATTTATTTCCTAGCTTAAATAAATAAAATATATATTTATAGCGGAACTTTTAAGAGCTTCCGATACCCCCACTCACTCTGCAAAAAATTAATAAAAAACAAACAAGTAATTTTCTTTTCAAGCCTCATGGAGACATTTAAGCCAAACTATATCGCAATGCAACATTTAATCCTACTCACCATCGAGCTTTTTAGTTTCTTTGTAATCATATCGCCTAATTTCAAGTCGGCTGCGAAATTCATAAGTTCGTTGACTGTAAACAGAGGTTCAAGTCTGTCGTCTTGAAGTATGTAACAGGATTTCTTTCTGTACATTCTCAATGCATTTTGTGCTATGTTCTTGTCTAATTTGCATACTGATTCACCAGCTCTGACGGTACCTTCTACACCGTTTATACTAAAACAATTTTTATTTTTATTGGAAGTACAAAGTAAAGAATATAAGCCTATATTCAGAAGATATATTCATAAGCCTATATTCATAATTAGAAATACTTAAAGAAAGTCACTGGCGATAAATTACTATAAGTACATATAACTATTACAAATTACTTTAAACTGTTTAAAGTCTGCGTTTTTAGCTAAATATGAAGAAAATTTCATTTTTTATTCATTACAAAGCTGGCAAAATTTGGAAAAAAGGTAAAAGAAGGTTGTGATTTGGCCCCTGTTGACATCTTGTTCCTGTTATAAAAGAAGTATGTAGACACATTTATAAAAGAAGTATGTAGCTATTTTATTTAATCTACATACAGGTGTAGGTACATAGTGCAAATCAAGGGAGATTAAACCGTTTTTATTTGATTAATAAGCGTTGTATTTTTTACATGAGCCCTCAAAAACATTTTAGGGGTTCACATTACCACCTTATGCTCTACTAAATTATTATTCTTTATTACCAAAAACCCGTAAGAGCATTTAAAAGTGAAGATTTTCCGGCACCCGACGGTCCCATTATGGCAGAGAGATGACCTGATTTGAATAGTCCATTTACATTATTGAGAATGTTTTTCTTTTCTGCAACAAAAATCCTCCATTTTAATAAAAGTAAAATAGAAACGCAGTAAAGGTAGAACGATTACGTAGTAAGTTTTAACTATTAATTATTAAAAATAAATATTTTCTACTATGTATTTGCAATATTTTAATGTTTTTTTTTAAATCGTTTATCCAAATACATGGTTGTCAATAATTACCATATAATTATAATATAATTCTTTTAAATAAGTTGTTGGAGCGACATTTTTTAACCTTCTAACAATCATAAAAACGTTTTTTACCGTAATATCAAGATACCTTCCTCAATATATTCTTTTGTTGATGTTCAATAATACACCGTTAGGCAAAATTTTAAGTGTACTATTAAGCACATTGCTTTTAACGTATTGACGTTAATCAGAATCCTTAGTACGAAGTGATATCGAAAAAAGTACATATTATAGTTTTTATAAAACCCACTTCAATCAATTCAAAGACTAACATTTTTGACATAAAAAATCAGTTCAAACTGCCGTATCACCATTGTCATACTGTATACGTCTGTCAGTTTTAAAAAACCTGTCATTAAAATCAATACATATTTCCATTGATTTCGACAAACGACTTACAACATAATAACTCGCACTATGGTAGCAGATTGTTAGAGAATATACATCTCAATCTTAACACTCAGTCAATGAACTTAGCCATTTATAACCGAGAGCAAATAAATATTTCATGTACATATAAAGTAAAATGTAAGTATAATTCGTATGTGAAATCAGATCAACGAAAAGAAGGGCTGTGAAGGTTAAATATTTTTTGTAAGCATTTATTAAGGATTAAAATCTTAAATGGATTGAATTTGCTTTGAATTTTTCAATAAAACTCACTACAAAGTTATATTATGTTTAACAAGTGTTATTAAAATTTTCTTTATCCGATATATAAAGCTTAAAATTTTCGGGTTCGTCTAATATCTAGGAAATAAAAAGCGGAACAGCTTATTTTTTAATTATAATTTTAACTAACTTAATTTTAAATTTTAAATTATATTTTTTTACAAATATAGCTCTAACTTAATAGTCTATGTAAAACTGTAAATTTGACAAATATACTTACAAAGAAAAAAGTGTAAATAATTTAATGGAGAAATGGAAAATATACACGGATATTTTAAAACTGAGTTATACTCTAGTGTCTTATAGTATATAAAATTAATATAAAATAAACAAAAAGAAGGCATTTTTTTAATTTACCGAAATTCGTCTTAGTAAAAAATTCCAGACTTAGATATTTACTCTATTACTTATCTATATATTATTTATATATTGGAAAATTAAATAATAATAAAATGTAATGGTATTCATTTAATATAAGGATATATAATAATAATGTAATATAAGGATAATGTTTATTATACCTGATAGTTATTGGTATTTATTTGCTTCGTTAATTAATCATAGGTTAACAACATAGGGCATCATTGTAAAGCATTATAGATCTAAAGAAACGTGTAATTAGAAATTAATTAGTATTATTAATTATTAATAATTAATCAATTAAAGCGAAAAAATTAATTAAAGAATAAATAATTGAATTAAACCAAAACGCATGCTTTTAAAGCATAACTGTAAACCACAATTGTATATTGTATGTTGGGTTTTAGGCAAAAAAAACAGAGATAAGGTTGATTTGAAACTTATTCCCACTGTCTTATATATTTACAGTTGTCTGTGGAGACAAGTTGTTACTTATCTATTATCTTGTAATACTTGTATTACGGTTGTTATAATAATTATTCAAGTTATTAAAGTATTTATTATAATTGTGCATAATTATAGATATATCTAGTTTTCTGCTCTTCGTTCTCTTGTAAAAAATATTTAGATTTATTAGAAGAAAAGGAACAAAAATATACTGTTCGATCTATTTTCTTTTATGATTTTTGGAGACATCACAACAAAGAGCGTATTATGTTTTATATGTGTATTTACTATGTTTTACATACATATCTACAAATACAAATAAAAAAATACAATTTAATTAAATGTAATAAACTGTGATGTGGCTAAATTTTTCAATAAAACTCAAGTAAAATTTCAACCTGCTTACATTATCAGGAATGAAGATTAGTTCTAAAGGGCTAAAAACAGGTTCCTTAATGCCGGTAAAAATAATTCATTTTTTATATAATTGGAATATTTATCGGACGGATTTGATCGGAAGACTGAGATTTGAACCAAGATTTAAAGCAATATTTTATAGTCCAAAGGGGAGGCTTATGTCCAGCAGTGGACGTCTTACGGCTGAAATGATGATGATTTTAATAGTCTCTGGGAGTCAAAAATTATACGAGACATCAACTATTACAATAATTTTAAATTCAACTAGTCTATCAAACTCGTATGACTTTTTAAAATTTTTTTCATTTAAGCAATCTTAGGTTTTTTTTAAATAAATAAATATATATCTATTTTATTGATATATCACTTCTATATTATTGTCTCTCAGTAGTTGATTAATAATTCAGAATACGTTGATTTATAATACAACTTATTTACATAAATTAATATGCAAATTAAATTGCATGGACATATAAAAAATATGCAGTATGTATCCTTTATAAAATATTTTATTAATTTATTTTTCTTCACACGTATGATAGCTACACGTGAGCTTCGGATATATCGTCATCGGCTCTTGTAAGACCTTCGCCTTCGGATGGAATCTTAACTACCACCTTATCAGTAATCATTACATTTACTCACTTATATCGTAATGTAACTGCTATACCTATTTTAATGTCATAATGTATAATAAATTATACTGTTTATTCCGACAATACTTAATTTCACCTATATTAAAATTCAATTATGTACCTTCTGTGATGTTTTGAGCACAATTATTTTCTAATAAATGTTTCGTGATGGAAAACACATAAATCATAGTAATCATATATTAATTAAACTCTTAGTGACATAATATCTAATGTTTGTAAAAGTATTTATCATGAAATTATCTATCCTTGACAAAATCTATATATTTATCACTCACAGATTGTAAAAAATATTGAACGTACCTCTGAAAAATATATATGCATTTTCCAATTTAAAAACTTGTCAATAATGTCAATTTTATTTTCGTCTATTCTAATAATTTCATGGAATTAAAACATCTAACATTGAAATACACATTTACAGTTTTTTAACTTTTCATATATTATAATATTTAATATTTATAATGATAAAAATATTTATAGAGTAAACCAATGTAAGAATAATTTTAACTTGAAAAGTTTGGTGACGTTTCTAATATGACAAATATTATTACCATT
>DWCF01006620.1:0-12059 GCA_018230265.1 Delias oraia | reverse complement strand
ACGTCGTGTTAATTCCGAATGAGTTTTTGTATTCTAAGATGTCATTACATTACTTTATACATTTTCATAATCCGGTTGTATCCTCATTCACTCTGCGAAACAACGTTACCGTGTACCGTTTCCCGCTGAGTTTTCTGTGAGCCCGTGGTGTCACTGCCAACGAGCCGGCCCATTTAGTGCGTCAGCTTAGCTCTCCCATGGGTGCGACAGTATTAAGACACTCGCCCGGCCACTGTCAAGCCCTTCCAGAGAACGAATAACTTTTAAAATAAATTATAACTGTCCGAACCCCGAATTCGAATCCGATAACTTCTCGCTTCATGGTACACTTTTAAAACTATTAAACTATGAGGCTCTCATCAGCATTCTTATTTATATGGCAAAGTAATACTTATTTTTCTTTTAATTATTTATCAATTGCCGGAAGACGCTGGATGCAGGTCGCCTCCGTAGTAAGTATTCATGGAGGTCCAAAGGGGAGGCCTATGTCCAGCAGTGAACTTACGGCTGTAATGATGATGATTGATCAATTATCACTCACCCTTATCCTATCAGTCAACTCCGGTGAAGCGAGGGCCGGGTGATCGTGCTTCGCTGCTGACGTTGAAGGATAGAGGGCGACCGCATTGTCGAAGCCATCCAAAATTTCACACACCTCACGCATCGCTTCGCCTATAGCGTCCGAACACACCGTACACTCGATACTGAGGCAGCCGAGTTGAATTTGTATATCTATGAAAGGCAATATCAGATGAAATTATTAAAACATCATTTCAGCCGTAGGGCATCCATTTAATTACATCTACTAAAAGCACTATCAAAGAAACTATTTATGTAATTATTGCATCTGTGGGAGAGCCATGCATATGCTGACGCACTAATTGGGCCGACTCGTCCGAAGTGATACCACGGGCTCACAAACAGCGTGAAATATTACTTGTACTGTTTCGCCGAGTGAGTCGAATCGAAGATATGCTTCTCTATAGGCTCTTTGATTTCTTATCGTTCTTTACATAATTGTTTTTTATATAGTATAGCGGACAATGGAGCAGGTGGGTCTCCATTACGGTAAGAACGCCACCGCCCATGGGCCACCGCGCCACAATCCGCGCATTGGTTGTGTTGTCCAATTTTTACGTTGGTTAAGTGGCACTTTTGAGGGCCTCAGATATCCTCACTCACTCTGCGAAACACAATAAAAGAACCATTTCATGTTGAGCATTATCTGAACCCGTGGTATCACTTCGGACGAGCTGGCCCATTTATAGCTTTCGCGTATGCTTAATAATTAGTATTCATCATCATCATCATCAGCCCATCAAGTCAACTGCTGTACATAGGCCTCTCCCAAAGACGCCCATCTATTACGATCTTGAGCGATCTGGATCCAGCGGTTGCCCGCGACCTTCATGACGTCTCTCTTCATGACGTTCCACTCTGCTCTTTCTGCGTTTTCCGGTACGCGGTTGCCACTCTAGAACCTTTCTTCCCCAATTAACATATATGCTGTTCTATAATTAATAAATATTTCAATACCATTGTGATTTTCACCCAAGTTGGTACAGTCCAACGAGAGATCTTCATTAGAACACTCATGCGTCGGCTGAAGCCGGGTTCCAGACCGACAGACCGGCTTTGAGCTTACAAATCTGAAAATGTATAATGTACGTCATTTTAGTACCTACGAGATACAACGGGATATAAATCTAGACAAATAAAAATGAATTGCCTAATTTAGTTAATTTTCTATTATTATCTCTTATATATTTTATTATTTAAATTATTCACGTTAAGACAGTAAAAACGTTTTTAGGGAGATAAAACCTCTTTTTCAATACAAACTGTAGATTAAATTAAAACAATAACTGATCAATACATTTTGACAAAATGATGTTATTTCGGCAGCTGGTTGTATATATATATTATTATGGAATAGCTGTCAACGGAACAACAACATGATTCTCTATGTTAAAAAGACCACTAACGCCCATGGGCAACCGAGCCATAATGCGCGCTTTGGTTCTATTGCTCGCTTAAGCACTATTTAAAGGCTTCCGATAAGCTCACTCACTCAGCAAAACACAGTACAAGTTGTATTTCACGCTGGTATTCAATGTACCCGTGCTGAGATACCAATTAAGCGGCGAAAAAAGCCGGAAACACACGCGCGGATAGCCTTGTTATGTAGCATCGTGTGGCACTTGGCTTCGATTATCTCTCACTCTCAATCGTCATCATCATTTCAGCCGTAGGACATCCACTGCGGTACATATGCCTCCCCTCTGGAACTCGATGCATACCTTGCATATTTGTCCCAATGGCCACTATATAATAAAAAACTCACTTGTAGTCCAAAATCCGCTGCACAATGCTGGGTATGACATCCCTCTGCGTGCACAGGAACGCGTCTTGTTGCTCGAGACTCCGGCCGGAAAGCTTCGCCTGCAACTCCAGCCATATCAGGTCCTTCAGCTCATTCTGCCACACCTGTTCCTCACGGCTTATCTGAAGCAGTTAATCTCGATATTTACTATATGCATGTCTTCAAATATATAAAATTCTCGTGTCACTTTCGTCGTCGTATTAATAACCATACTCCTACGCAACGGCTTCACCGATTTTTATGAAATTCTGTATGTATATTGAGTAGATCTGAGAATCGGCTCCTATCTATTTTTTATATCCCTGAGTGAAGAGGATTAACCACCCCAAACATTTTTTTTATATATAGTATAGCGGACAACAGATCAATATATATATATATATTTATAGAACACCGCCGCCCATGGACAACCGCGCCACAGTCCGGGCATTTGTTGTATTGCGTTGACATTCCGCATTGGCTTTTACGTCACTCAAGCGGCATTTTTAAGGGCCTCCGACATCCTCACTCACTCTGCGAAACACAGCAACCAGTACCGTTTCACGCTGAGTATTCTGTGAGCCCGTGATCACTTCGGACGAGCCGACACAACTAGTGCGTCAGCATGGCTCTCGTGTAAAATAGCTAGCTATGTAAATCCATTACTTACAGTCCTCTTACAGCCTTTCTCCATGTTTCCCATGTTGATCAGCATGCTGAAGGTATCATGGAAGTTGACACGGTTCGCGGGCACCTCATCATCACAGCTCGCTTTGACATCTTCCTCAGGCCTCCGGCACTTTAGCCGCGACGTTAGCGACATGAAACGACTGCATGATTCCACCTTCCAAATACCAAAACACATCATGATAAACCTAATCTATTTTTATTGTATAGCGGGTAACGGAACACCGGATCACCGTTTGATTTCACATGTTTCATTGCGATTATTAAATAAATCTATACATATTTAAAAACACTACTATAAAAAAATATCAAAAACATTTTAACCTATAATTTAAAATAAATCTAATGTAATATATTCCACATTCTAACTTCTTAAGCAATAACAATATACAATCACTTCTTTACCACAAACCGCATTCATAAAAAACATTTAACTAGCTTATTCCCCTCAATTTCTCCCTTCGCATTTGCGTTCTACGAATTTATTATTAGTTTTATGTTATGATGGACACAATATTATAATTCTCTTTCACGATAAAAGATCACGCCGCCCTACGTGCATGGACAACCGCGCCACTATCCGCGCTTTGGTTCTGCTGTTGGCTTTTTTACGCCGCTTAAGCGGTATACGGCCCTTGAAATACCGCTTAAGCGTCAAAATGGCACCACAACCAAAGCGCGGATTGGTACGCGGTTGTCCATAGGCTGCGGTGACCTCTTACTATAGACCCGCAACATAACGATCTTAACAGAGACTCGCCTGCTCCGTTGTACGCTACACTATAAAAACCTGTTGAACAGATCTTGGTATCTCAACTTTCATGGTCTGGGCCCTAAGGTATCATGAAAAGGAAAATTTAGAGAAATTTGTATCTAGTCTCAATACATTTTTGCTGTTATATTATTGTAAAAATAAGCATGAATTTGAGAGAAATTTTACTCATAATATAATATATTACTAGAAACAAAAACAAACTCAATTTTTTTATAGTATATTGGATAACGGAGGAAGTATTCAATGTGGTAAGAAAACATCGCCGCCCATGAACAACCGCGCCACAGTCTGCGTGTTGGTTGTGTTACCGGCTTTTTACGCCCCTTAAGCGGAACTTTTAAGGGCCTCCGACATTCTCACTCACTCTACGAAACACAGTACAAGTACCGTTTCACGCTGAGTATAATTTCAGACGAGGCGGCCTAATTTGTGCGTCAGCATATGCTTCAGCATGACTCTCCCACGGGTGAGTAATATGCCTTCCTACAGGGTAAGAAAAGTTAGTAATTCTTTCATGAGCCAATGTATGCGCTTCAACAGGATCCCAGAAAGCGTTCAAAATGTTTGAATAAATAATTTTAAGATAAGGAAATAAGATAAGGAATTTTAAGTTAAGGAACGCTTGCTTATCAGAGGGCATTATGGAATAAGAGACTTTATTGAAGACGCTACGCCTGTAAAGCGATCGCTCCAGGCATTTTCAGGAAATTAATGAAAATTAAATGTCCTAAACAGTCCCACTGAGTTAATTTCGCCGGTTCTTCTCAGGTTTGGGTAGGCTTAAAGTATTTTTCTATATGACAAAACACTCACCACAGTTGGTACCGTTGGGTTAACACCGGGTGAGGGCAGCGAATCTGCCTTCGTCTCTATCTGCTTCCAGTCTCTCTCCTTTCCGCGTATCAGCTTCAGACTGGCGCGTTTCTTTAGGCGTTCTAGTAATGAAAGTAAATTTAGATGCCAAGGGCATTTATTATCTACCCAATATCTGTTAGACCGCCCACGTTTCGGTTTTACTAATGTTAAAAATACTCAGTAATATTTTATTCCGAGCAGTCTTAGAAACATTTAAACACAATTTTATTGTATTTCTCGTTTAGTGTCAATTTTATTCAAACGAGGTATGTATTTGCTGTTTATTTTCATGAGAATCGGGAGGGGAAAAGCAGGAGGCTCATTTAAGATAAATGGTGCTCCACCCATGGACCACCACAAAGCCACTGCTTAGCAGCGATTGCTTTTATTATGAGAACGGTGATAAACGAGCAGGAAGCTCAGCTAGGCTAAGCGATCATCTGCCCATGGACACCTCCAGCGTCTACAGGGCTGCGAGTGCCTTACCGACCCTTTAGGAATAGGGACGCCATCTTTTTTAAGGTCTCTAAATCGTATATCGGCTTGGACATACCGGCAGGCAGATGATTTCACAGAGTATTAGTGCGGGGTACAAAATGCCTTAAAACGCATAGTTGTGAAACGAAAAACGAATTATATGAAACTATATTTAATCTCGATGCCTATGAAATTCAGCTGCAGGTGATCCAAACAGCTCCTCAGACCACACCCCGTGATAAATACAATAGAAGATGCTGAGGGAACCAACATCTCTTCGCAACGCCAAAGAGTCAAGGTGATGTAAAATACCTGGCGGAGAAGGGCACATGGCAGGCGCATCATCTCTCTTGCCTTCAAGCACCATTCGCTGGTAGCTCAGACCGGAATCGATCATGTTTCTGAAAATTACAATATATACGATAATTGAAAAATAATACTTTTATATTTATCTAAATACAAGTCTTCAATCAGTGCGTGTTGCCAGTGTGGACCTACGGCGTCGAAACTTGGTCATTCTATGGAGCTATGGAGAGGGCAATACTCGGATTCTCGCTGCGAGATAAAATCAGAAATGAGGTAATCCACAGACGAACCAAAGTTACCGACATTGCCCGCCGAATTAGCATGCTAAAGTGACAATAAGCAGGCCAATATGCACGCAGAACAGATGGCCGATGGGGCCGAAAAGTGCTTTTAGCGTATGATGTCAACCCACAAGAAGGACCTTATAAAGGTCACCGGAAGACGCTGGATGCAGATCGCCTCCGACACGTATGCATGGAGGACCAACGGAGAGGTCTATATCCAGCAGTGGCAGTCCTATGGCTGAAATGATGATGATGATATTTAACTTGGAAGACTTAAAAAAAATACCTTTTTGACTATTTTTTACTTTATTTGTTAAATAATATTTGTGCTGTTAAAACATTTTAAAAATGTTAAAAAAAAATTAAATAAGATTTTTTTATTTCAGCTTAATTAGAACTTAGTCACATCCCGGGATGGTCCCGAGATTACGGGACTATCCCGTAATCACATGTAATAAACATGCTAGGCTATGTATCTAATTGATATGAACGTAGAGCCTTCAAACAACAGCCTTGAATAAATCAATTCGTAGCGTTACCTACGAAACTCGTTCATACATAGAATAACAATGATTTTATCAACCATACTGCTATTTAGTTTTTTGTGGTATAGCGGACAACGGAGCAGGTGGGTTATATAATTATATGATAAGAGAACACCGCCGCCTACGGACAACCACGCTTTAGTCCGCGTATTTCTAGGGCCACCAATATTTATTTATATAAAATATCTTATAATCTTCTATTAATTATAAATGGATAAACTAGTAGCTTCTCATTTTTATGATAGCGGACTACGGAGCAGGTGGCTTTCATATATGGTAAGAAGACACCGCCGCCCATGGACAGCCACGCCATACTCCGCGCAATAGTTGTGTCGCCTGGTTTTTACGCCACTTCGATATCGTTCACTCAGCAAAACATAGTATAAGTACCGTTTCAAGTACAACTAAGTACTATTTCTCGCTGAGTTTTCAGTGAGCCCGTGGTATCATTCGGACGACCGGCCCAGAATGACTCTCCCACGGGTGAAATTAATCTTTAAATAATTAATTTATACTCTATAAATTTTTATTTCAATAATTTTATATCAGTTTTACAGAGTTTATTTCCCTCTTTAATGGTATTACGTGTTTTATTGTATTGCATACAATGGAGCAGTCGGGTCACCTCTAGGGTAAAAATGAAAGATTACTGCCACTCATAGACAACCAGGCCACAATCCACGCTTTGGTTATATTTCCGGCTATTTGCTCATTAATCGTAACATAGTACAAGTACTTTTTTGGCTGATATTCTGTGAACCCGTGGTACCACTGCGGACGATGAGGCCCAAATAGTGCATACTCCTACGGGTAAGACAGTGTTGAAACACTCACTCGGCCTTACCAATTGCAAAATAGATTATAACTGGTAATAGTGGCATCGAGGTTCAAAAATGATTGTAAATAGGTAAGTTTATTTTTTATAAATCTTTATTCGGATAGGAAATCTAACGAAATGCTTCTCGTTTCGAGGTCAAGTTAGAAGATGAAGATGGTCTAGCCTTGTAGCTAGTCAAAGAAGTATAATTGAACTCATGTAACATATCCGGTATAACAAAAAGCATAACTCATCGTTTAAGAATGAATAAATTCTTATCGCAATAAATTTCAATAAATTCAAGATGGATTACCTTTATCAATGAACAGTATTTAACTGACCCTGATGCATGCTTACGAAGCGAATCATTCAACGTTTTTCAGAAGTATTTGGTTATCGGTTCGGGCCAGCTTGTATGTCTTATCTATTCTAATATTCATCATCTGCCTATCATTTCCACTGCTGGAAATAGGCCTCCCCTAAAGACGCCCACCTATTACGATCTTGAGGGATCTGGGTCCAGCGGTTACCCGCGACCTTCGTAAGATCGTCTTTCCATCGCGTGGCGGGACGTCCCACTCTGCGCTTCCCGGTACGCGGTCGCCACTCGAGAACCTTTCTTCCCCATTGGTTGTCGGTTCGTACGAACGATGTTTCCAGCCCATTGCCACTTCAACTTACTAATACGGCGGGCAATGTCGGTTACTTTCTAATGTTATAAAGAGGAAAAGATTGTGTTTCTTATGGGGTAACCTCTAGATGTATCGTGAAGATTCTTTCAGCAATAGAAAGCTGTTATTTGTGAGTAAGATCCGTTGTGTTAACCCGAAGGTAGTTTTCGTGGTAGGCAGATTTGCAAAGTAGGCCGAAGAAAGACAATTCTACCCATGGGAGAGCCATGCTGAAGCAATGCTAACACACGGGATCACAGAATACGCGTGAAATAGTAGTTGTACTTGAGACGGTAGGTACTTCTAAAATGTTTCGCTGAACGAGTGAGGAGTTTTCCTACTCTCTTAGTTGTCCGCTATACCATAAAAAAAAGATAAGTTTCTTACGAAGGCTGCCCTAGACAGATATATGCTCGAGGCAACACAATTAAACCGAGGATTGTGGCTCGGTGGTGCATGGGCCGTGTTGATTTCGGTAATAGATCCACCGGCTCCGTTTTCATATATACAAAATATACAAAAAAACTTTAAGAAAATAATGTAGGTAATTTATGTCAATTTTCAAAATGACTTAGCAAACACTATTATCCAATTGTACGTCTAAAGGTATAGGCATCCAAAGGTCGGTTTCACTTCAAACGGATACATTTCTCACACTGCGTCCACTGTATCGCCACAGTCTGTGCATCGGTTGTGTTGCCGGCTTTTTACAACGCTTAAGCGAAACTTTTTAAGGGCCACCGATATCCTAACTCACTCTGCGAAATACAGTACAAGTACCGTTTCATGCTGAGTATTCTGTGAGCCCGTATCACTACGAACGTACCGGCTCAATTAGTGCGTCAGCATATGCTTCAGCAAGTCTCTCCCACGGGTGCGACAGTATTAGGACTCGCCCGGCCACTATCGCGTCCTTCCAGAGACCGAACAAATTATAAATTAAATTATAATGGTCCGGACCGGGAGTCGAAACCCGATACCTCTCGCTTCATGGTACACCTTGAAAACCATTAAGCTACGAGGCTCTCGAAAGGCACTTGTAACGGGTTTCTATACGAAGCATACAACGTTCCGTTGCGTGCGATTCGTCCATTGGATAGGATACAAACCTGTAGACGCCTACGTTAAGTCGCGGTAAATTTTCGTATTGTTGTATGTAACAGGGTATTGTTATGAGTCAGGGGGCTGTACCGTCCAGAACCGCTTTGTTAGATAGTATTGTGACTCATACCGTTTCAAGCATTGTTTTTATTGTGTGATAACAATTTATATAATAATTCTAGTGGAAAAATCAAATGTCGTTCTGGCCGATACGCTACTGGGTCCAACTTTTGTTACTAAATTGCGGGGCGAAAAGATTGGGGAAACCATGCTATAGAGTACTTATAATACACATATATACATACATATACAGATGTGTCGCTCAACGAGATGTGACTATGCTCGGAGTTTGACTACGTGATCGAATCAGAAATGAGAAAATCCGTAGGACGAACTAAAGTTACTGACAAAGCCCGCCGAATTAGCAAGCTGAAGTGGCAATGGCAGACATCGCACGTTGAGCAGATAGCCGATGGGGCCGAAAAGTGTTAGAGTGGAGACCACGAACCGGCAAGCGCAGCGTGGGACGTAAACCTACAAGATATAAAGACGACCTTACAAAGGTCACCGGAAGACGCTGGATGCAGGTCGCTTCCGACAGGTATGCATGGAGGTACAAGGGGAAGGCCTATGTCCAGCAGTGGACGTGTTACGGCTGAAATAATGATGATGATGATATATATTAATGAGCCAACCTTCTCTTCTCCTTGTCTCTTATTCTAGAGCGTGGCGGGGTGCTGCCCAGCAGATCTGCTTCGGATCCATCCCCGCACTCGGCAAGAAGAAAGCGCGAGGAACGGGGATGCCGCATTACTACGTCCTTCGTATCACTGCAACGGAATTACATCAATGTAATAAACCATCTTTAGATTTTATCAAAAATATTAAAGACTACGTCATTTTTTTTTTCTTTCATTTTTTTTTTATATCGGGCAACGGAGTGGATATATCCCTGATGGTATGAGATAACCGCCTCCCCTTGACAATAACGCCAAAAGGAAAAATCTGCGCTTTGTTTGTGTTGCAGGTTTTTTACGCCGCGATATAATTTCGTGGGCCCTGATATCCATTTAGTTAAATATTACATAGCCATTGCCTTATACGCTAATTATTTCATTCACTACCAGCCTCATATCGGTGAGATTCAGGAGACGCCCTTGCAAGGCATTCATTAATTCTCGAGCCCATGAGCTCGCTTCTAGCCTACTTTAAGCTGTAAAGGTCATTCTGGCCAACAGCGAGAAGCCCATAAAAAACACTTATTTAAATTTCAGTCTGATACATGAACAAAATTACCGACATAGGATTTTTATGGCCATGAATTATACAATTTAGTTTGAAGGTGACTCAATAAACTGATACCGATTTTCACGCAAAATCCTCGTCATTTAATGAATGCTAATTCGTTCATTATCAAGAAGGCCACTGGTTCGACGACCGTCTTACGAAACAAGTTTTGCACGTAGTCAAAGACAAATATGAGATTTCATATCGCTTTCGTCATAAATTCAGGTTGACTGTTGTTGTCTCAGGTATACCATCGTATTATATAATACAATGGGATTCCCTTGGTTTTAAAGGCTTTGGATTATAAGGCGGATAATTAAACATCACTGTAGCCACAATAATGCAAGATGGAAAGAACAGCTTTTCCTAAGCTCTTTAATATTCAAACATTATATTTTTGTAAACAGGGGCTTAAAAAATAAAAACATTTATGAGACTATTAAATAGACTTAAAAATCAAAATATATATTAGACATACCAGAAGAATAATTAAACCAAGCAAAATGGGAAACCTAAACTTTACTATTTGAATATTCCTAAGACATTTTATTGTTGTAAAAGTGGGATGAAAAATGAAAATACTTTATAACGGAACAGAATATAAATCAACTAAATATTCATTAATTTGTGTAAGAAGACATACATCTTAAGTTGTTGCTTAAATCAAACAAAAAGGTAAATTTTGCACATATTTTCTAGTACTGAAATATTCATTAGACATTTTATTGTCAAAAAGGAAGGAAATTTAGAAACATTTTTGGCATTATTACTAAAATAGAATGGAAATATACAAAATATTCATTTTATTTGTGTAATAAGACATATCTTAAACTTTAGTCTCAGTCAAGATAATAAAATGTTCAATCAAAATGGTTATTAGATACATCAAATAATATTTTCAAAAAATACTGGCTCATCTCAATAATAGCAAATCTTATTTAAATAGCTGTGCTTTTTGGTTAACAAGTTGTAAGGTAATAATGGTATAGGTAATAAGGTAATAGTATTAGATGTGCTTATAAATGATTTAACCTAAAATAGCATTTATCAACAAAATTAAGAAATATTTAAAATATCTATAATATCTTATCAGAATATTATTAAAATAACAAAAAGATGATTATTTCGTTTAGACTAAATATTAACACAGTTGTTTCATGGATTTTTTTTCGAATAATGGAACAGGTGGGTCTCCTATATGGTAAGAGAATACCGACGTCCATGGATAACGGAGCGACACTCCGCGCATTGGTTGTGTTGCCGGCTCTCTACGCCACTTAAGCGGCATTTTTAAGTGCCTCCGATATCTTCTCTTACACAGCGAAACACAGTACAAGTACCATTTCACGTTGAGTATTGTTTTTTTTACAGCACTGGTGGCAAACGAGCAGGAGGATCAACTAGGGCAAGTGATCCTCCACTTGTGGACACCACCAGCTCAATTAGTGCGTCCACCTATGCTTCAGCCATTGGTGTTTATATAAAAACAATAAATATTATTAGAAAATATTTGCCTTGCATAAAAACAATTTATAAAATCTAATTTAGAATATGGCTTTCATATGAAAACAAAATAATTAAAAAAGATTTAAATTAAATGAGATATTTTAGGTGGCTATTATTTTCAGTGTAGATATGTTAAGTGCTGATGAATAGTCATAAAACTGAAGAGACAAATGTATTTACATAACATTATCAGCACTCAGTGGAAACGCTGATATAGAGATAATGAATCTGGCAATTATAGCACATAACAACTTAACCACTCCAATTTCCATGCTTTTAATTCAACAATTTATAATATTGAAATTTAATAAATAGGAGAAACATTTTCACTGTATGTTGAATTGTTTAATAGAAAATTGATGAATATATTCAGAAGTGGCCTTGTA
>DWCF01006619.1:0-12060 GCA_018230265.1 Delias oraia | reverse complement strand
TATTACTTATATATTATATATATATATATATATATTTAGGACTTATTTGCCTCTAATTACTTATAGTTGTCTATACAACTATGTTTTGTCATGAATATTGCGATTACATAAATTACAAAAGTTATCATAATATCACAATATATGTATATATATATCTTTATTTTGCGGACAATTTCTTGTTACGTCAATTAGATGACGTCAACGAATAATCATAAACGTGAAATTAAATGATATTTAATAAGTTAGAATGATTGTAAGATATACCTTACTATTGCGGAGTTGATGTGCTCATAAAGATATAGTATATTAAGTAGAAATGCGCCAATATGTTTGTTGCTAAATTGAAAATACTCTAGTCTTACATGGTTGTAAGTTCAAAGCATATTACGCAACGGAACATCGTACGAACAGACCTTAAGGCGATGGTAATCTCAATTCAAAAGTCGATCCAAGGTCACAGTTTTGTTTTATCCATAAATTTTATAAAGAAAGGGCAGCGCTGTCCATGAAAAATATTTTATATTAAGCATAACGCATAAATAACACAAAAATATAAAATATTGATTTTTTAGACCACTGTATTAAAAGTCGATATTATTGAAATTGTCTAAATTGTTACATATTATGTTATACGCCTAATTTTGCAACCACAAATGTCCTAATAATAATATATTTAAATGCGGCGTCGATGTAATTTGGTATAGGTAAATGACACGTTTTGGTTCAACAACTAAATATTTAACAGAAATAACAAGAATGCAAAGCTATTGTAGTTTTATAAGTTATCACCATTAGAATTTTTCAATATTAACATTTTGAACCCGCTAAGTAAATAAAACATATTTAAAAGTTTTTTTATAGTGTAGCGGACAACGGAGCAGGTGGGTCTCGTATATGGTAAGAGAACACCACCGCCCATGAACAACCGGCGGCATTTTTAAGGGCCTTTGATATCCTCACTCACTTTGCGAAACTCAGTAGAAGAACCGTTTACAGTATGCTGAGTTAGTTATGCTGAGTATTCTGTGAGAAAAATCGCTGAGTATTGTGTGTTGAAAGCTGTGTTTGTGATTGTTTGTACTAAAAAGTGGTTTTGGTATTTTGACGGTATTTTACATTTTGCTCACGCGAGTCCGATTCGAATTTTGAACACAAGAACTGGCATAAGTACATAGTAAAGATATAGAGAAAAGTTTGATGAATGAAATTTTAATGATGCAACACCTTGTCACGTGTTGAGAGCGAGTGCGCGTGAGTTACACCCATTAGTCCAATCAACACAGATAATGTTGATGTTCCCGGTTTGCCCTCGATTCATATCAATATGTACCGTTTGCATAATTGATTATATTCTCCCCGTAAACTTGCACAGATTATTTTTTTACCAAAAATATGTTAACGATGATCGCTACTTCGTAGGCCTATTAAATTTTCAATTGTTTATATCTTATATCTTATCTAGCTGACGTTCCTTTTTTGTGTCATTATGTCTTTAAAGTCCGCCCTCCTCACTGTTTTGCTATACTAGATTAGTGTTTCTACGAACAAAGTAGACAAATATAAATAAACAGTTGATTAAATAAAGATTTAAAGCAAAAATCTATTATAAACGTTCTAAAATTTTATCAGGAGTATGAATTCAGAAAGTGTAATTTGATGAAACTTCTAAAAAGTCCACACCGGGTTTGAAATAAAAGTTTAAATTTAGTTATTTATTTATTACTATAATATTTATAATTGTTTTAATATTTTAAAAGGGTAACTATGTTAAAAGCTGTTATTATATCTATAAAATGCATCTTATCAGTATTTAGTTATCTATATTTATAATTAACATTTTATACGCTTAAGATAATAATGCTTAAAATGCGTCATCAACGACCGCTCTTGTAACATATTGTGACGCTATGGGTGCAGGATTCTATTCTCAGAATGAATGGACAGAATATCGTGAAGTAGATAGTACTTGTACATACTGTTTCGCTGAGGGCGCGAGAATTACGTTGGCCAGCTTCAACCAAGCTCAACCAAATCGCAGATTGCGGCGCTGTCAATGAAGGCAACGGTGATTACTTACCCACAAAAGTAACATTGTCTGCGTATAAAAAATAATATAGGTACCTATCACACTGTGATGACTTTCAAAATCATAGCAGTGGGTATATTGAAAATAATTGAGAAAATATTGTTTTTAACTAACTTTCTTTAAATATTAAAATTTAACTCGAATGATTCACCGTTGTTAATCATCGTTCTTAGTTATCTGACGGTACGTATTTATAAACGATCGGTCTTTGCTTCGCTTCATACGTCTGCATGTGCGAATGCAGTGTTTGCCATCAGGCGATACCGTTGCGACGTGGCATTTGTGGACTCAGGTGTTGTTTGTCTCTATCGCACACTGATCAACTAGTCGGAGCGTCGGACGAGCTCCCACCGCCTGCGTAGAAGCCACTTATCACAATATGGGACGCAACGAATTATCCAACGCGAAAATTAATTAAACAATATCCTCAGTGCCTTTGTAAGCGAATAGCGTGCGATAGGGCTAGGTTTGTAGCGGTCTCTTAGTACATCGACCGTATAGTATCGCGTCTGTGATTCATGAAGTTTTCGTTGGGTAATCTTATCGCGATAAAATTAATTTAGATATATCAATACGGATACACGGTGCGCGGTATGCGAACGTCTCACTACTCTATAACCGGTTTAATAGAAATACGGGACGATTGCTTGTTTTACATTGAATGAAGTATGTATTCACGTGGTCGAAGAACTGTAAATGCGTTTGGTTTGTTTTGATTATTGTGATTTTTGTAAAGAAATCATCATTTCTATCGATAGAAAAGACATTGATCCATAATATTTGACATGTTATTAATCAATGATGGTGGATAACGCGAGTTTTGAATATTCAGACGATTCTAGTATTGATGGCACGGATAAAGATGTGGGGTAAGATCCATTAAAACATATTTTATACGCTTCAAATAAAAAATCATAGTTAAGTCTTTGTTATTTCAATTAAACTGGATAATATGGTGAAGTAGGATATTCCCAAATACAGATATAGCTTCCCAGATAACACACTTATCGATTTTGTGACTGTAACGTATTACATTACCCTCATTTAACACATCAACTACGACCTGTAAGTACTTGATATTGAAAGAATCCGTTATTACATGGGAAGGTATTTCTTGAAAAAACATTATACCATGCGAAACTAACCTATCTTTATACGATTGTTTATATACATTTGCATACATTAAACACATCTTTTTAATATAGCGACTGTTTTTGTAACTAAATGACAACAATTCTATAATAAAATGTGATGAAAATTACTTTTTAAAATAATAAAACTTTAAAAATCTTGTTTTACAATTCCAAGTGAAAACAGAAAACAAACAACCTGGTTTCTTGCTTCCGGGAAACGAATCACGGATGTAAAATCTAAACTCTTTGTCGTTCATAAACACAAAATATGGGTTATCGAACTATATTTAGAACATTCATAAAGTGAAGAATAACGTTATTGCTTACGACAGTTTAATTTATTGCACTTTGTCATAGATTTAAATGGTACGTAGTCATTGGTTCATTGATATATTTGCAAGATCATGTCACCACATTTCGCGTATGGGAATGCGTGATCTAATTTCTTTAAATCTCATCCAATCACTCTCGGAGTATCGGAGCTTCAATAGAACACAGATAAAAATAGATAATTACTTACATTTTTAGTCTGTAATTTTAAATCAGAACAATTGTTTTATTATTATAGATACCATTTATAATCCTACAACACTTATCACTGTGACGAGAGTGGAATGAAAAGAAATTATGGAAAAGAAAATTATTATAAACAAATGAGTTTGATTTGTATCAATTTCATTAAAAGCATTTCATACGAATAAGTTAGATACATTTTTATGTTAATTTTAATATTTATAACGTTTCATGTTAATATAAATAGGTACGCATTAGACGCATTCATCTTTTTAAAATGGAACGCTGGCCTCTCACTCAATACACTAAACCTCCTTTTACGCTTTTTTAAATTAAGAACAAATAAATAAAAAAATTAAGGCAAATAACCCCCCTATGACCAAGCGTCTTTAGAGGAGGCCTATGTCCAGCAGTGGACTTGAATGGGCTGATGATGATGATGATGAAATAAAAAAATCCTATGTGTATATTAGAATATTACAAAGTATTATAAAATATTTTTGGCTAGTCTGTATGATTGCAGATAATGAACAAAAAAGATAATTTATTTGACTTTAAAAATAACGAGCTTTTTTTATATAGCCTGTTTGTTTTTTAGACAAAGTAAGCATAAATATAAAAGGTGTTCTTCTTAAAGCGTAGTTAAATACACTCTTTAAGATTTAAAACACACACCAAAATTAGGCTATGTAGGTTCGTACTTGTTACCTAACCTCAAACATTTTAAAATAGTTGTAGGTACACTAGATTGTGCCAGCATTTCGTCAAACTTCGCTTTTATTTTCGGCAGTAATTTTTAAACTTTTTTAGGAAATCTCTTCATAACTATGT
Organism: Delias oraia; assembly: GCA_018230265.1. Taxonomy (NCBI): domain Eukaryota; kingdom Metazoa; phylum Arthropoda; class Insecta; order Lepidoptera; family Pieridae; genus Delias; species Delias oraia. The sequence goes on along the minus strand of DWCF01006619.1, from coordinate 7,497 downwards.
TGTTAGGTGTATTAAATATGATTTTTTTATGAGAACGGAGGAAAACGAGCAGTAGGCTCGTCCATTACAAGCGGTTTTCCACCCATGGATTCCCTTGCACCGTTGTTGGGCCGCGAGTGCGTTGCTGGTTTTTAGGGAAAGGTACGCTCTTTTTTGAAGGTAACCAAGTTGTTTTGGTTGAAATACCTTATAAATATAGTGGCGTTGAAAAGTGTGTAGACTAGTTTACCCATGGGAGAGCCATGCTGACGCACAAATTAGCCCGGCTCGTCCGAAGTGATACCACGGGATATCGGAGGCCCTTAAAAGTATCCTAAAAAGCGTCGTAAAAGGCGGCAACACAACCAATGCGCGAACTGTGGCGCGATTGTTCGTGGGCGGCGGTGTTCTCATAACATATAGGAGACCTACCTGCTCCATTGTCCGCTGTATAATAAATTTTTTTTAAATATAAATTCTGAAATACAGTATCTTTGAATTGTGTCAATTTAAGATTCAATGACGTGGGTCACAATATATGACTTATGCATTAGTACCGCTTAAAGTATGGGGGGAATAAAAAACGTTGAATAATCTTTATTGTACCCACTGAATTTTAAATTCGTTACAAATATAAACACGGATAGGTAAGGTATTTCATCAGTTGCTCTTGGGCTTGTTTAACGTAAAAATGGGTGTTTTAGACTTAACAACGTACGTTATACGTATTTTCAAGTAAGCATTTTATTTTTCTTGTTATATAAATCCGTGTGGAATTAATCGAATCGACAAAATTTATGATTTTATGTTTATTTGTAAAATTTACTAATTTTCTTACATAGTTCTGATACGAGGCAATATTTATACAAATAATTTAACAATATTTTTTCTATTGTATAGCGGGTAACGGAGCGGGCGGGTCTTCTATGGTAACAGATCGCCCATATGCGCCATGATTCGCGCTATGGTCGTTTCCGGCTGTACGGCACTTGTTTTTACCGTGTTTCGCTGAGTGAGGATATCGAATCGTAGCGCAGTTGTCCATGGGGGTGCTGATCTCTGACCATAGACATTCACTGGCTCTGTTGCCCGCTATACTGTAAAAAAGTACTTTTTCACGCTGGTATTCTGTGAGTCCGTGGTGTCGCTACGGACGAGCCGGGCCAATTAGTGCCTCAGTATATGCTTCAGCACGGGTAAAGGTACATAGTAAATAAATTTAATGACACAAAATGGCTTACGTACTATAATATCCCCAGTGCGATACAATTTTTTAACTCATGTTCTAAGAAGACTTGCTATTACCCTAATAAATGCTTCTCTCTGTTGATAGAGTTAGAACAATAGATAATTGCGGTTGATATTAATATTTATTGCGTCTCGGATTACTGTGGTTTGCTTTGCTAGGCTTCTTTTATCTGTGATAAGACAGATTTAGCTGCTGTTACTTTTTTATTGGTTTGTTTTTCAATGCTACGATAGTATATTTGAATTCATAGTGAAACAGGAGTTTGCGACTTAATATAATTATAGTATTACATTTAATTACTATTTCCGACTAATAAGATGTATTAATAATTTTATGTAATTTTTTTCTCGTCAACTCAATAATTCAATAAATTCTTTAATTCGGCTGTTCAAGATTCGCAGATGGCTTAGATTTTAATACTGTTACAAATTATAATGTGGTTGTTATTTGATTTCTATTGTTGCATTTGTAATTTATTATAATATTAATATCATTTACAGAATTCAGACAATGCGGATGTTATGTTTAAGAAAAAAAATTCTTTGTTATGTTGCGATGATGCTTAAGAACAATAACGCATGCGCAACTGTGCAAAAATCTTTATAAAAACTAAACAGGTCTGGCAAAACATTGGAACAACAATTTTAAAAAGAATATTTATACCAAATATTTTGATGTTGAATGAAACAACTCGCCGTGGCCTAGGTGCATTGCCGAAAAATTGTAATAAAACAAAGCCATAATAAAATTCTAGAATAATTACTCGTGCTACTCATAAGTCATATTAGTTAAAATCAGTAGCCCAAACACCATCAAATCTTTAAGAAATAGTCTTAGTCTTTTCACCCGTGAGAGGGCCATGCTGAAGTATACGCTGACGAATTATTAATACTCAGCGTGAAACGGTATTTGTACTGTGTTTCGCAGAATGAGTGAGGAAATCGGAGGGCTTTAAATAGCCTCTTAAGCGCTGTCAAAAGCCGGCAACACAATTAATGCGCAGACTGTGGTGCGGTTGTTCACGGGCGGCGGTGTTCTCTTACTATATAGGAGACCCACCTGTTCCGTTGTCCGTTATTGAAAAGAAAAGAAAATAATTTTATATTACATTTTAAGATTATACAAGATATTTTGCAAATTTCATTAAAGCTTCAATCGTCTATGTAATTAGAACTATGTTATTTCGTTATTTTTTAAAATATTCATCCACACATAACATGCTAAGATCGGCTGAAGAAAGAAACGGGACCTTTCATAGTAACTTATAAATACATTTAATTATAGAAAAAACGAAATAATTTATAACGTTTAATTGGTTAGCAACACACCCGAACCTGAAAACAGCATGTATTGGGTTATGTAGGGTTAAATATCTTTGTTAACCTATGTCTTGGATATGTCCTGGCAACGGAAATGTTCATTGACAATAGAAAGCTACTACAAATGGTTATTTATTTGGAATTGTTGTTTGTTTCAGGCATGTAGTGAAGCCACTGTCGGGCTCTGCGCCGTCGGTGCGAGTGGGCATAGCAGGCTCGGATGATACGACGGAGTGTAAGCAGCCCAGCAAGTCGAGGCAGAAAAAGTTCCAGCGACACTTCCCGCAGGTTAGACCTGAGGAACGGGTGCTTAATTGTGAGTATCGGAGCAGGGAGCGTATACCCTGCGAGGCGTGTAAGGAGTCGAAGAAGCTCCATCAATTGCACTCTTAATTTGTAATGTAGACGAAAGGGCCACAAATTTTTTTATACCTTGGGAGGGCCATGCTGAAGCATATGCGGTTGCACTAAATGGGCCGGTTCGTCCGAAACGATATCACAGGCTCACAGAATGCTCAACGTGAAACGGTACTTGTTCTGTGTTTCGCTGAGTGAATGAGAATATCAGAGGCCCTTAAAATGCCGCTTAAGTTGTCTATGGGCGGCGGGGTTCTCTTACCATATAGGAGACCCACCTGCTCCGTTGTCCGCTATACCATAAAAAATATTCTATAAATAAATGTTGAATATTTTTATTTACCGCGCCTAACGTGTTATTGATTGTAGCCCCCACAATCCTAAACTTTACACCTTTAAGGTAATAAAGTTACAAGACACTTAGGGATTCGAATCCTAAAGTATTAATATATTAGGATTATTTATTCGTGGTTATTTTTTCGAATGATTGCATAATTTTACTTAGTGCTGAGAGATCAATTTTTGCAGTAATACCGTTTGCTTTTACTTATACAAAGTTGTGTATGTTTCCAGATTACTCTTGCGCCCTGGTTGGCGATATACTACTCCAAGGACATTTGTATATAACGAAAAATTATTTTGCATTTTATTCCAATGTATTTGGATATGTGACCAAAGTAAGTAGTTTTATATTTTAGAACAAATTTGAATTAGAGTTTCATTTCATATAAACTATTATTACTTATTATTATATATTACACGTAATATATTTAATGCATGTATTTATTTAATTTAAATAATCAGAGGTACTGCTAAATGTTTGCGGCTTCGTGACCGCAAACCTTTTCTCAAATTGCCGGTATCACAGCTACCGTTGGACTGGTGTTCTAATTGAGCTTTCGGCCCGGTTTCCTATTTTTTTTGTAATATATGATTTTTAATTTAAATTAATTTCAGCTTTTAATACCGACATCATCTGTCCTCCGGATAACTAAGGAGAAGGTGGCGCGTATAATTCCGAACGCGGTAGGGGTGTCCACAAAGGATGAGAGGCACGTGTTCGGCTCCCTACTGTCCAGGGACGCCACCTACAAGTTGATGACCCTAGTCTGGAAGTCGGCCAAGGCTCCGGAGCTTGCGGTACCGAAATCACAGGTAAGCGAGTAATGTTAGATAACTATAATAATAATAATTTAATAATAATGATAATTTTTTTTTATTCTATAGTGGACAACGGAGCAAGTGGGTCTCCGTTATGGAAAGAGAACAACGCCACCCATGAACAACCGCGCCATAATCCGCGAATTGGTTGTGTTGTCGGCTTTTTACGCCGCTTATGCGGCACTTTTAAGGGCCTTCGATATCCTCACTCACTTTGCGAAACACAGTACAAGTACCGTTTCACACAGAGTATTCTGTGAGCCCGTGGTATCACTTCGGACGAGCCGGACTAATTAGTGCGTCAGCTAATGCTCCAGCATGGCTCTCCGAAGTGTATAAACTATATCCTTCTCAAACATTTTGTAAATAAAAAAACGTTAAAAATCTATAGAACACGTTCTTAAATCTAGGGAATGTGTATCTAAAATCAAGCATTTTCGACACTCCTATAATCCTGATCTAATACTGTATTTTAAGGTATGAAATTTGAGTAATTATAGTTCATCACAAATTACGACCATTTTGATTACAGTTAGGTAAATTAACTATTTACGTCATGAATTGTTATGACTTTAAAAACAAGAAAATGTCCGAACGTTGACCTGTGTTGTGCACCGACACGATTGTTTAATTACAGACAATGTAATAAATGATAATACCATGTTATGTTTCCATCCATGTTTATTCTGTAAACTGTATTTTTGAGTTGAAATGAATAAATGATTTTCTTATGTAAATAGATTTCAGGCGTCTATTTACAGCGGATGCCGCCAATCGTAATAAATATTACTTTTTGCAGTCAAAAACCAGCTTCCTCAATTAACCGGATATACAATATTACTTAGAAGGAAAAAATTAACCGAAATTAATGTAGTTGAAGCTTTTACTTGCGTCATAAGTCGCAAGTGATGAAACCATATCAAATCGTTTAACCTTTGACGCAATGTCATATGTTGTCATGTTATACGATTTTATTGCTATTTATAGCACCAATTAGATTAAAGTCTATCTAGAAATCTCACGAATCTGGTAAAGGCGCTTAACGGACACTGTCAATGCGGGATGATTTAGAATCCTATTTTATTATTTAAACTTTTATTAAGAAGATTTTGTTTTTTCACAACTTACTTGAAATTTATAATTTCTTTCTTCAATTTATACTTATATCTTAGTAAATTAAAAACGCGAATGTTATTCTCTATATCATTTTTAAATCCATACAACACATTTTGCCAATGTAACATCTCAGGAAACTTCGCTTAGATTAACTTAAACTCTGGCGCTTCTGAAGTCGATGCCATAATTAAACAGTTTCACATACATTTATCAAATAATTTCAGGATTTAAGAACGCCGGAAGTATCGGAGTACTCAGTGGAGGATGACAGTAGTTCGGGTGGCCCAGACCACGTAGATAGCAGCCAGCCGGTCCGACCAGAGCCTGAGGCCATCATGGCGGCGGGTGAGTCAACCTATTCATGCTAAAATCCACAGATAATATATTATATATAATATAGCTAACATATAACAGTTTGTATTTAATATGCAGAAGGTATTTTAAAATTGTGGAATAACTAAAATGACCCGTGGGAGAGCCAAGTAGAAGCATGTGCTGAGGGACAAATTGGGCCGGCTCTTCCGAACCACGGGCTCACAAAATACTCAGCGTAAAACAGTACTTGTACTGTGTTTCGCAGAGTGAGTAAAGATATCGGAGGCCCTTGAAATGCCGCTTAAGCGCCGTAAAAAACTGGCAACACAACCAATGAGCGGATTGTAGCGCGGTTGTCCATGGGCGGCGGTGTTCTTATCATATAGGAGACCGACATGCTCCGTTGTCCGCTATACTATTAAAAAAAAAGATTTTTTTAATGATATAGCAGTCAACGAAAAGGTCTATTGTAAGAGATCACCGCTGCCCACGTACAACAGCGCCAATATCCGCGGTTTGGTTGTGTTGCCGGCTTTTTACGCCGCTTTGACGGTATAATTTCATGGGTTTCCGACATCCTCACACTTACTCAGCGAAAAATATTTCACGCAGGTACTGTTTCAATCTGTATTCTGTGAGTACACATAAGATATTTGTGCAACGTAAACTTAATAATCGTATTAATACTGGTTTTTTACGAAACAAACACATACTATACGTGTTTATATATAGCTAGTTACAATATATTAGTCGTTGATATTTCCAGCCAGCGCGGCAGTAATCCAGCCCGCGCTGCGGCCAGGCACAACATCGGCGAAACGCAAAACATCATATTCACAGATGGCGCTACTTGTGCTCACATTACTCCTCACCTGCTCAGCAGTTTTTCTTGCTTACCGGCTCTATTGCGTCGCGTATCGACCGCACGTGAGTAAAATGTATTTAATATTGGATGTGATGGCTATTTCTACGTAAAAAGCAATGCAATTATATTTGCAACATAGTTAAGGATCTAAATCACACTTATAATAGGCGCTCATCCGTCGAGTTGAGGAAAATAGCCCCTTTTATCCATCATTATCATTAAGGATCTAAACTGTAGATACCTATTTATCAGTTACAATTGATACAATTGGTATATTGGTTCCACAATCTTATTTAATTATAAAAATATTCTACATAGCTATATGAGGACAAGTTTTTTTATGATATAGCGGACAACGGAGGTTGGTCTCATATATGGGAGAGAACACCGCCGCCCATGGACAACCGCACTACAATTCGCGCTTTGGTTGTGTTGCGGCTTTTTACGCCGCTAAAGCTTAATTTCAAGGGCTTCCGATATCACTCACACACAGCACAAGTAATTAAAATAAGGATCCGACACTTAATTTGATGGGCTATGTACTATTCAAATAAAATTTATAATTATTTATTTATTTAATATTAATTATTATGCTGAATTATTTCAGGAGTGGGCAACGAACGTGTCAAGCGAGGAGTTGTACTCAGAGTTGGTGAGGTGGCGCACGCGACTCCACGGCAGGGCGGCCAATGAGCTTCACGCGTTCCTCTCTACCAATTTATTGCTGCTCACTAAGGTTATTTATTTATTGTATAGCAAACAATGGAGCTGGTGGGTCTCCTAAATAGTAAGAGAACACCGCCGCCCCTGAACTACCGCGCCACATTCCGCGCATTGGTTATGTTGCCGACTTTAAAAACAAGCAAATTTTAAAATCTTCAACTTGTATGATATACGAGTATGCATCCCGAGTAACAATAAGTTGATAAATCATCTTGAAAAACCATTATAAAATCTTATAATATGTATGGTGGATATAATAAAAAAAAGAAAAGAATTTCACAAAAGTAGACTAGGATAGCTGGTTTTGTATGGTGTTGTAAACTCCTCCGAAACACCTTGACCTATTTTCATGAAATTTTGTGTGCATATTAGCTAGGTATAAGAATCGGGCTACATCTATTTTTCATTCCTCT
>DWCF01006618.1:0-12061 GCA_018230265.1 Delias oraia | reverse complement strand
TTAAAACCCAAAAATATTGTTTATACAACTGTTTTGGATTAAATTTTAAAAGTACCGGCTTGCTGGTATAATATGAAAAAGGTATTTTATTAGCATTTAAAGTAAACGAAAAAGCAGCAAAACTTTTGCATGCTTTGGTAAGGCAACAAGTCAAGCAGGTGGCAAATGGAATCACTGACGCAAAACATAGGGGTGACCCATAAACAACTTAAATGTGGGAAGGTGGCATTTTGCAATACATATATATTACACCTATAGCAGTTAAATGTTTTATCGTAACTTTTTATATTATAGCAGACAACGGAGCAGGTGGGTCTCCTATTTGGTAAAAGATCGCCGCCGCCCATGGACAACCGAGCTACAGTCTGTACATTGATTGTGTTGACGGCTTTTTACGCCACTTAAACGGCATTTATAAGGGCTTCGGATATCCTCAGTCACTCAGCGAAACACAGTAGAAACGCCGTTTCGAGCACAACTATTTCACGCATAAAATAACGAGCAAGATATTCACCTAGAATAAGTGGTCCGCGGCTGCGTTGCCGGTCTTTGTAAATATTTTGAATCTAGTATTTTTGATATAAAATGCCTGCATAAATGTCTATTATTTTCAGATGAATGCGATTAGCTGATTCAGCTCGCACATGCAATGGCGGAAAAAGAAGGACCTGTAACCGTCCAGGACTTACCTATTACATTTCAAGTAAGTTACCTACCTAAAATACATTGCATACCGCATAAAATACATTACGTTACAGTACCTAAATTACGTTATATACCTACATAAAAATTAATTGTGGTATGGAAAACCTTACTAGATCAGACAACATGTCATATTAGCGACAAATTTAAAAGATTTACCCATACTTGGTTCTTATAACTCAGTTATCGATCTCCGAGTAGAAAATGTTTTATGCTAATTCGATGCTTGAATGAGATTAGGGTGAAAATTAAGGGTCACAAATATAACGGAAATTTGGGTGAAACAACCTTATAACCTAATGAAATACGAAGTGTAGGTACGTGCTATTCTCATAATCTTATAAATACACAAAATTTCAAATTAAACGGTCAGGTTTCAGTTTTGTTATTACAATTTTAAATATTAAATAATTTAATAAATTTAATTTACAAAGTTATTTTATGACATTGATTAAAATAAATATTTAAAAAAAACCTTTATTCCAACTGATCAACAAAGATTGTACTGCTATATGAGTTGGGTTAAAATTTTCCTCTCTTTGTGGTAATTAAAAACATTATAATCTTAAAAATCTCAAACAAAAAAAATTAGGAATTAAGATTTCATTAAAATTTAATAATATAGAAGTGAAAGCATAATTAAAATATACATTTTAAATACTATTGTAATTATTTGGTTGTTTAACATTGGATTTTTTTAACATGTTGTATGCTTACTGGTTACGGTTACATATTTTGTGTAGTTAGCGTGTTTTATCTCCCCTTCCTGGAGAGCCATGCATACGCATATGCTGACGCACTAATTGGGCGGGCTCGTTCGTAGTGATACCACGGGCTCACAGAATACTCAGCGTGAAACGGTACTAGTACTGTGTTTCGCAGAGTGAGTGAGGATTACGGAGGCACTTAAAAATGTTGCTTAAGTGGCGTAAAAAGCCCGCAACACAATCAATGCGCGGACTGTGGCATGGTTGTTCATGGACAACGGTGTTCCTTTACCATACAGGAGACTCGCCTGCTCCGTTGTCCATATACCGTAAAAAATACCATAAGCAAACTTACATTGGCAGTTTATAATAAGCCTTATTTATATAAAAAATAACCAGCCTCCGCACTAAATTAAAGACAGATAGCATCATAAATACTCTCAGTACGTAATCTGTATTTCGTGACTATCAAATACACGCATTGTTTTAGATTTAGCAATGTTGAGATATCCAGAGCGTAACGTAATTGCAAATGTGCGTTAGAAATAGAAAAATTCAAGGTGAACTGGGATGCAAGTAGTTTTCAAGTCATTGAATACTTTATTCTATGATTATATTAAGATATATCACCTTAGGTCCAACTTCGAGAGAGAGGTCAACCGCCGAATCCAACTCGGTAGAGTACGTTTGGGAAACTACGTTTTAAAAACGCAAAGTTTCATCGCTTTCACTTTGATGTTAGTCGTTCCACAACTGAGAGTTTTAAGGTATTTTGTACCGCGCACCACCTCTCTGTTAAATCAGCTGCCAACACAATATGTCTTGGGGACCTTCCAGAAAAGACGCTCGATGTAGGTCGTCTCCGAGAGCAATGCATGGAGGTCCAAAGGGGAGGCCTATGCCCAGCAATGGACGGCTTACGGCTGAAATGATGATGATGATTACATTCTTCTTGATATTTAATGTTTGGTTTTATTCGGGCTTTTTTTAAAAATATAATTCACGTGGCCAACTGAACAATGCATGTTTCATGTTGCCATTAGTAACTCATGGGAACTGTAATTAAATAAATAGCGAAGCGTATTTCCTTTGAACACAAATTGATATATTTTATTATGTTTGATGCTATAAACATTTACGTACATTTGATTATGTTTGTTTTTATTGTATAGCGAGCAATCGAGAAATTGATCTCATCTATAGTAAGAGATTACCGCCGCCCATGGACAACCGCGCCACAATACGCGTTTAGATTACGTTGCCCGGCCTCCTATATCCTCATTCAATCGGTAAAACAGGTACAACTTATTGCATACTGGTAATCTGTAAGAATGTGCTATTAATTCGCACGAGCCGGCCCAGTTAGTGAGTAAGCATGGCTATCCCACGGAAAAAAACGGCTACTTTTTAATGCTAAGAAACATTACAAATGCAATTCTTAAGAAGACGATTTGTCACCCCAGTGTCATCATTGAATTAGTTTTAAACAGCTACATTTAACCCTAAGGTCATGTCATTACTTAATATATACGATTGCTGAAATTGACTTTGTACTTACTAAATTACTTTTCCAAACCATTCAGAAATATTTACACTAAAAATGTATTTGTCTTTGACGCACGATGATTCATATTGACTATAAACTACATTTTATAACATTGTTAATTGTCAAATTGATTATAATGTTGTCATTTCTTTTCTTCTATTATAAATAGCGAAGCGGCATTGATTGATTGTTATAGAACATGGACTATCGAGCGTTTTTGTTTTTTTACATGGACGTTTTCGCCACTCAAGCGGCAATTTTAAGGACCTCCGATATCCTCACTCACTCAGCGAAACACAGTACAACTATCGTTTCACGTTGAGTATTCTGTGAGCCCGTGGTAACTCTTTGGACGACCCTGGCCAATTAGTGCGTCCACATATGCTTCAGCGGGGCTCTCACACGGGTGAAAACGTTATGAAAAACAATCTTATCATTTATCAATTGTTTAATATTAAAAAAATATTTAAAATTATCATAGTTAAGATATCGATGATGTTAATAAGAATTCATCAGATAAAATGATATATAAATTTGTATTTATCAATACATGATTGTATTGAATAGTCAAGTGAAAATATTCAGTAAGTTATAGTATATTTTATTTGACATAGTAAAACTTTTGATTAAACAGAATGGCTTTCAAGATCACTGGTAACATTATATGCTTGGATTAGAGGTGACCTTCACCCATATGGTTAATGGGTGATACCCGCTTTATATAACTGTGTTTTTATTACATTGAAAGTAGGTTTAGGGCATGTAGATAGTGTCGAATGCTAATGTTAATAATATGGGCAGATTGGGCAGTAACATTGTGACGTCATATCCTTGTAACGGTTCGTTCGCTCCAATTATCCTCACATAGTTTCGGTTCAATGTAACGCTCACCCGAATTATACAGTACTATAAAATGAAATAAAATTAGCGGATTCAATAGTTTTCTAAAACTGTCCATAAACGTTTTGTTTTTTTTTTACTTTTTCCTTACAATTCCATACAACCTAACCTTTTCCGCGGTTGGGAGCTGCCTGTAGATTCTGGTATACAGGTTTCGAGCCTAGCACAAACTCGAGCTTCTCAAAGGGCTCGACATGTTTTTGAGAAATTTGTTAGTACATGAGTTAGACATGTTTATCAATTTTTCGTATGCTATAGTTTTAATATAAATCATTGAGAGAAATATAAAATATTATTACTATTATTAAATGAGGATAAAGGCCTTATAATAAACAAATTGTCACCTTTTTGTGGATGCTCTCACTCTCCACATTGTGAAATAATAAGGGCAAAATACTTGTCAATGAATATCTTATCTAGGAATTATCGTATTATGATCGATAAAATAAATTTTGATATTATTTTCGGAAACGTAGTTGAATGAGGAATAATTATTATACCTGAAAGCGAATAATATAATGAATTTGACATTACAAATGAGGAGATGACGTTATTAACTAATCTCGCTTTACATAAAATACTCAAATCTACGATAAAAAATGCCAACGTCCATACCACGTTGAATACACCGGTTTTCGTCCGATCACCGAAGTTTAGCAACGTCGGGCGCTGTTAGTACTTGGATGGGTGACCGCCTGGGAACACCGCGTGACGTTGGCCTCTTTTGCTATTAAAATATTTTATTCAAAAAAAATAAAGCTAAAGCTAAAATAACTAAAGCAGATTATGTATGTTTTAGTTTTTAATTCATTCATGTTTCTAAAATGGATGGCAAAGCCTAATTTAAAAAAGTTTTATTAACGTTATTTATATGAAAAACAAGTCTTTTCTTGAATAGGAAATTAATGCATACTAAAGAATATTTGTACTATCCTCAATGAATGATTTTATTTCCAGGTGAAATATTTGGGGCAAAGCGACGCACGAGGATTATGGGGCATCAAGCACACCAGAAAACCAGTCGACCTGATGGTTGCAGCAGCTAAAGCACTACCACCCGGTTAGAACTTGTATGAATTAATCTAGAATGACTTTTTTATTTTTGAAAAAATACCAAAAATTAAAAAGTCTACGATTATTTTTATGGCGTCTTAGCAGAATTACTATTACAATAGTTGTTCGAAATATTATAATTCAATGGTTATTTACTATCAAATAAAATTCAAGTTCAATTACAGGTCAAATTCTACCAATCGTGAAACTGACCATAACAGTAGATGGTGTCCATTTAGAGACCCTCAAAGATGGCACACAACGTGATGAATTTGAACATATGACTGTAAGTTTTTTTTAAATTAAGGATTAATAAATATTGCCTTTTGTTGAGAATCAAAAATGTCTATTTACAAAGATTAGACTTCAATATATAGGTATATCTTCTTATAGTGAGATATAAAAATTTAATATATTACTTATATAATATAGTTTTTACTAAAACCCTTATTTTTTGTTTATGGTATAGCGGACAAGGGAAGCAAGTGGGTATCCTATATGGTAAAAGAACACCGCTGACCATGGACTACCGCGCCACAGTCCACGCGTTGGTTGTTTTTAGCATTCTTCAAACTTTGCTATGACTATTATAATAGGCGTTACTAAAATTGTTATTATTACAAATTAAATGAGTTTTATAATAGATTGACATAGGAAATAAATAAATAGAAAACTAATATTTCAAAAAAGATTTAAAATATTTATACCATACGTCATAACAAATAAAAATGTCTTTTTTCAGGTATTTTTTAATATTGAGTCCATATCATATGGCGTCCAGGATCTCGTGTATACCAGAGTTTTCTCAATGATCATAGTAAAAGACAGTACTGATGTCAAAGGTCTCAATCCATTTGAATGTCACGCTTTTGTTTGCGAGTCAAGGTAAATTTTTAACGTCTTAAATCTATATCTTACTAAGGGTTCAAGAAAAGTTGTTCATAGAATGAATTGTAAGCAATTAAAATAACTTTTGGTTTACTTAATATAATATATTTTATAAATCTATTATATATCGTTATCACCTCGAGGTTTGTCATTTCACAACTGAGCGTTTTATAAGGAATTTTGTGCCGGCAACACACCCATGGCTCTACAAGGCCGCCCATGGGCTGAGGACCGGTTACCCTAGGTGAGCCTTCCGGTCATTTTCCAGCGTTTCCATAAAAATGGGTATCCTCGCATAGGTAGATAATAGAAAAAATATCCGTAATCTCAAATAATCTATGACCTAGTTAACATAGAACACGATCATATCCGATAAATTTTGGACAACCCTGAGAACTAGGTCAGTTTTACATCAACAATTAGTTATTATAGAACATTGTACTTATGTTACATATACATAAAAAGAAAGGAAATGTTTAAAATTAAGTGTTTTTTGTTAAAAAAATTAGGTGCCATTTATTAATTCTACAGAGATTTTTTAATTGACGAATATATAATGGTTGAAAATACAATAAAAATAACAAATCTGATATAATTAAAATTTCTTCAACGTCACTATCAGCCTATTAGGTCCATTGCTGGACATAGGCCTCCCCCAAAGACGCCCACCTATTGCGACCTTGAGCGATCTAGATCCAGCGGTTACCCACGACTTTAATGAGTTCTTTCTACCGCGTAGCGGGACGTCTCACTCTGCGCTTCCCAGGTCGCCACTCGAGAACCTTTTTTCCCCATTGTTTATCAGTTCATCAAGCGCCAGCCCATTGGCACTAAAACTTACTAATACGGCAGGCAATGTTTTTTTATGAGATAGCGGACAACGGAGTAGGTGGGTTTACTATATGGTAATAGAACACCGCTGCCCATGAACAACCGTGCCACAGACCACGCATTGGTTGTGCTACCGGCTTTTTACGCTGCTTAAGCGGCAAGGCTTTTTAAGAGCCTCCAATACCCTATATCCTATAACTCACTCAGCGAAGCTCAGTACAAGTAACGTTTCACGCTGAATATTCTGTGATGTCATCTGCGGATTAGTTTGGTTTGTCTGCGGATAACCTCATTTCTAGTTTTATCTCGCAGCGAGACTCCGAGCAACGAAAAATAACTAACTGATGAAATATATAATCATTGATAATAGAAATCCTAATGCAATATTCAATTTTATTAACGTTTTTCAGAAACGCCGCTCGTCGATTAACTTATTCCTTAGCAGCTGCTTTTCAAGATTACTCTAGACGCGTTAAAGAGATCCAAACATCCCCGGGTAAGAATTTTATATTTATAATCTAGAGCAGTGTATTCCATCCTGAGTACTGGGGTCCCTCGGGAATCCGCGATATATTATGTACAGGGATCCGCGGTGTTATCTCCATAAACGATACGTAAAGGCTTATAGTTACTAAAATAAATACCTATTTTTGTTGCTGTTTATTTTATCAAGGGTTCCATGAGAACTGTCCTGGAATCGCCAAGGGTTGTAATAGATTGAGAGCCAGGTGAACTTCGTATACCTACATATAATTTCTATTGAATTCTTAATCCAGTGGACGATTACTTTATAATGCCATCTATTAGAATCTTGTCGAACTGACAGAGATTATCATGACTCTTTTTTAAGGAATAAATGATTCGCAATAAAATAATATATTGCAATTATTTGATATAAACTACCCCATCTTTTAAGTTGGATAAAAGTTCACAAAATGTGCAAAAAATGTGATATGAAATTTGCATATGTTTTTACACGTCTTAAGAATATATATTATACCTATAGTAATCAAATTTATTTAGTTCAGAAAACTATGAATCGACTTTTCGACTTTAGATAATCAGTTTTCATAATTTTTTTATGGTATAACGGACAACGGAGCGGGTCTCCTATATAGGAAGAAAACACCTCAGCTCTTCGACAACCGCGCCACAGTCCGCGATTTTGGTTGTGTTGCCGGATTTTTAGGCCGCTTAAGCAGCATTTTTAAGGGCTTTCGATATCCTCATTCACGCAGCGGTGGTGGCGTGGTGGTCCATGGGCGGTGGTGTTCTCTTACCAGATAGAAGATCCATCTGTACCGTTGTCCGCTATACTATAAACAAACTAGCAACACATTTAAAAACCTTAACATTTTCTTTAATTGTTAAGATAATTCTTTAATAATATAATTGTTTTCAATATTTCAGAATCGGACGAGAGGCCTCCGACTCAGAAACCGAAGAAGCGATTTGCCATCGACCTTAGGACACCTGAAGAGATCGAGGCTGACTTAGAAACCGAGGCGTGAAACTTAACGAATTTGCTTTGCTATTAATCATTCTAAACTCCCATTTATCTTATTACAAATATTTCACGACTCAAACAGCTGAAGAGACTATTATAGACAATATTAATTATTTAGAACACTTCCAATTTTAATAACCAAATTAATTATAACACAATAATTTGATTGTAACATAATTATTTTATTGATATCTGATGCAAACGATAATATATTGAAAACGCAAGAATTATTCATTTACACATTTCTATAATTATTTTAACAAAATTATTATATTTTATGTAAGTTTAATACTTGAAAAGAATCATAGTCGAATTGATAACCTATTTTATTGAAGGTTGGTTAAAAATACTGTATGATAGCTGAAAGAACTTGTAAAGTTTAAGTTTTATCAATCTTGTTTGGTGAAATATATTATATAGGTACACACAAAAGCTATTCCATTCTTTACTTATGTGCGTCCAAAGCGTAAATATTTATTGTTGTACTTTATTTTTATTTGTTAAGTTAATGTAAATATTACATTCCAAAGAGTGTTGTAGAAATAAAGATTTGTGTTAGTTATCTCTTAACTTTTACTGCCCTTTTTTATAAAATTTGGAACTATTATAAGATGTAATATATATGATTATATTTATTATAAGATGAAATTTATGTTTGAAATCTCTGACATCTGGTTCTAAGGAGACTTTTGTTTTTATAGTATAGCGTACAACGGAGCAGGTCCCAATATGGTAAGAGAAAACCGCCGCCCATGAACAACCGCGCCACTTTCCGCATATTGGTTGTGTAGCCGGCTTTTTACGCCTCTTAAGCGGCATGTTTAAGGGCCTGCGATATCCTTACTCACCCTGCGAAACACAGTATAAGTACCGTTTCACGCTGAGTATTCTGTGAGCCCGTGGTATCACTTCGGACAAGCCGGCAAAATTTGTGCGTCAGCATAGGCTTCCACATGGCCTGGTAGACCTTTCCTATAAAGTAACGTGATGGCATGGGTACTGGGTACGATCCCCGGCCTGAATACTGCATTTCGTTGAGTGACATACCGGAACCAAACAAGTTTTACCGTTTCACCAATATAACAATCCGGCAACACACCCAAACTTCGGATTGCTGCAAGGTTATTCATGGGCGATGGTGATCTCTTCTCATCAAAATACGCCTCGTCTGTTGTCTTATTCTGTTTAGAGTATTATTTGTATGGTTTCTAAATAATATAACCAAACTATAAATTAGTTTAATTTCTTAAGTTCATCTAACAGTTTTAAAACGAATATAAATTCGTTTCTTGCTGTATCTACATCTTTTTTATTATTCTTAACAAAAGTCGAAAAGCTATCTTCTAGAACATCCTTTGTATCTTCTATGAGACCAAATAGCCTAGAAGTACTTAAATGAAGTAGTATGGTATATAATTTTCTCTTGTCTGCGTGCTTGAAATATAAATTCTTGAGATCCATGTGCCAGTTTTGAGATTTATACGTCGTTACCATGGCAACGTGCTTGATCGCTTCATGAAACTAAATAAAATAAAGGGTTTGTATTTTAATCTTTAAATATATAGCTTATTTAAAATTATAAAAGGTTCTTAGAGGTATACTAGATGTAGCGTTATTAATTTGCCAAAGCAAAAAAATATATATTTAAATTAATTTGAGAGCCTCGTAGCTTAACGGTTTTATAAGTGTACCATGAAGCAAGAGTTTCGACAAACCGGTCCGAACAATTATAATTTAATTAATAATTTATTCGGTCTGTGGAAGGGTTTGAAGGGTCCGAAGTGATACAGGCTCACAGAATATTCAGCGTGAAATATTGGCGTGTTATATTGGAGGCTCTTAAAAGAAAAAGCCGGCAACAACCAATGCGCGGACTGTGGCGCGGTTGTTCATGGCCGGCGGTGTTCTCTTACCATATAGGAGACCCACCTGCTCCATTTTCCCCTATAGAATAAATAATAGGTCTATGCGCAATGCAGTGCAATGCTTCGTTTTTGTTAATTTAAATATATACGACTTACATCATTCAAATTAAACTGCACTGCAGTCAAAAAATTTTGAAACTCAAAAATTATTTTCTTGTTATTGCTCATTAGACTTCTTAAGAAAGTAGCATAATCCTTCCACATTTGTATCGCTGATTTGAAACCTGTTTTCTTTTTCTTGATAAGCGGAATCAAGCTATTTTTTTTTATATTCTTTCTTAATTCCTTTAAAGTTAATTGTATCTTTTTCATACTTATAGTGTCTTTTAATGCATGCGATGATTTATAAAGATAGATCAAGTATTTTAAAAGTTCTAAGTCGTATGGATGTAAATGTTTACCAGATTGCAATCGTTCGCTGTAAAATAAAAAGGTAAATAATCTTACCATTGACAGTAAGTGTGATGTATTAATTAAACCTCTTAGTATTTCTAATGAATTACTACAACTAATAATGTTTTTTTCAGAATATATTTTATCTCATGGAAAAGCCATGCTCAGGCATATGCTGATTCGACCTGCTCTGGTTGATCCGGAGTGATACCACGGGCTCACAGAGTGCTTAGAGCTGTTTCGCTTAATAGGTCAGGAGGCCCACTAGGTTGTCAGCTTGAGCGTCGTAAAAAGTTGCCAACTCAACCGAAAGCACGGCTTGCGACTCGGTTGTCTCTGAGCGTCATATTTTATCATATCGTGCCTGATTTATTGTCCGATATATAATATTTAAAAAAATATGTGTAATAAAAAAACTCCTTACTGTACCTACATTACTTATTTTACTTACGTCATTTCAAACAACCTGTCCAACGCAGATTGTATGTCGACAGTCGTCCGAAGCCAGTCATAATTTGCAAAAAGTTCATTATCCATTTTAATAAAATCGTTTAGCACGTCGCATGATGCGTCTATTACGTCTGTTTCTTTTAATTGCGATTTCCATTTCTTATGTTCTATCGGAGT
This sequence comes from Delias oraia, assembly GCA_018230265.1. NCBI lineage: Eukaryota > Metazoa > Arthropoda > Insecta > Lepidoptera > Pieridae > Delias > Delias oraia. Next base: position 982 of record DWCF01006618.1, on the reverse strand, counting down.
TGGAGTTATTGGTTTTATTTGTTGGGACTTGTAAATGTTATAATTAAATGTATTATCTGTTCCTTCGTCTGAATTTTGTCTTCCAAAATAATAGTCTATAGCAATATTGTCTGTATTTTTATTGGGATCGTTATTATTCCTTAATGTGTTTGATTGTTGTTTTTCATTTACGGTAGGTATATAACCAAACATTTGATTCGTGAAAAGAAGTTTCCTCACAGCCTGTACATGATTTTTCACACGATTTTCTTTATAATTAGAATAAGGACTGTCGCTTTCTTCTGTATTTGGTAAATGTTTTTCAATTATCTTTCCTTTTCTCATTGGATTTTCAATTCTGCCAAAGAAGTAATCCATATCTATATAGTCGTATGGATTAAAATTATTACTAGTTGGTTTGACTGTCGGTGGTTTTAGTATATTGTATGGAGCTTTATGTTTTAGTATATTATACAAATTTAATTTTACAGGTGAGAGTTCAGTATTTGCATCTTTAAATCTTCCTCTGTGAACGTCCTTGACAAAGGTTCTTAACTGGCTTAACGAATCTTGATTTTCATCAATATAAACATCGTCTCTATTTGGGCCATAACGATGATTAGGATCATAATAGGCATTTTCGGGATCGTAATTATAAACTGGAGCAAAGTATGGGCGTTCATTCCTATTATATTCATTAGATTTTCTTGTCACAAATGGAGGTCGTTCAGCCGCTAAAATATGTTTTTTAACACAATAGAGACTGATACATAAATTACTATACAATTCAATATATAATTATATAAATATATATTTTGATATATGCATCTGAAACGTGGTCGCTTACGATGGGTCTAATGGAGAAGCTCAGAGTCACCCAGCGAGCTATGGAGAGGGCAATGCTCGGAGTCTCGCTGCGAGATAAAATCAGAAATTAGGTTATCCGCAGCCGAACCAAAGTGATTGACGTTGCCCGCCGTATTAGTAAGTCGAAGTGGCAATG
>DWCF01006617.1:0-12062 GCA_018230265.1 Delias oraia | reverse complement strand
GAAGTTAAGCAACGTCGGGCGCGGTCAGTACTTGGATGGGTGACCGCCTGGGAACACCGCGTGATGTTGGCCTTTTTATTCAATTTTTATAAAAAAATAAACTTACAATTCTATTAAAAATAGTTTTTTCTATTAAATGTTTCATTCCTATTTTAGGCCAGCGAAGAAATACAACGGGAGCGACGTGATGTAATTGAGGAGGAGAAGTACTACAACGAGCGAACCGAAAGCAGAAGCGACGTCAACCATCAGCCATGGCTACCGGCGCCCCAGCTCCCGGAAGACCAGACAACAAAAGTCTCCATAACCCACTCCCCAGAACCGTACTACCAAACTACAGAAGCTTTCACAGACAAACCAACAGGCCGTGGTGCGAGAGCGTCCAAAGACAATTGGATTAAACTACCTTACCCTGATCAAAACGAGCATCAACGAGACGATATACTCATCCCTCCAAAGCCTCCAAGCGACCTCATCAGCTCAAGAATGCCTCGCGTTAACTTCGTAACACAAAACAAACAATTAGAAGCTTCCGAATCTAGGAACGAAAAAGAAGCCATTCAAAGGCCAACACGTACAAATGATTTAAGGACCGAGTTCGTTCGTCCCGACGAAGACAGAGAGCAGTACAGGCCGGTGTTTCCCCGGCAAGCCGTTTATTACCCGGAAGACAACAGGCGGCAGTACTACGATGATCGATATTACGCTTCCGATGATTTATACAGACGCGACCCGTATGATGTTTACGACCGCAAGAGGTATTACCCTGGCGCGTCCAGGGCTGACCGATACGACGATTCATACGACAACTATATACCTCGGAAACCGAAGCGGATAATATACTACGCGCATCTACCTGAAGTCGTGCGCACACCGCCTAGTGTTGATTTAAGATATCGCCACTCGGTTGACCCGTACAAACGCTTCGACGACGATTACAATGCACGAACCGGTCGGTACGACTATAGATTCAGAAATAGGTATCCGTACGCGCCGGTGAGAAAAGATGAACGCAGGTTTGGTTATAGGGATTTGGCTAGCGCTGGGTCTGTGACTAAGGACAAAAAAGTGGACGAAAAAGTGACACCCACGCCCATACTGCCTCAGAAGGATGATAAATATAAACCGAACGTTAATAGAAGTAGAAATACCGTAAATAGTCATCAATATCATGATACTGGAGATGCATTTAATGATCAATTAGCTCATAAGGGTTTCAAAGAGCCCTCAAGATCCGATGACAGTTACTTAAGATTCGAGGAACCTCTGTTTCATAGCATGGATAATTATCAAAGGAAATATTGATGTTAGCCGATTTCTGCCATTAAAAACTTAGCAGGCGCTTAAAGTTTTAACTACACGTAATTTATCCGGAATAAATGTAATAAGTAATGGTTGTTTTAATTATTTCGAGAGCTGTGTTCGCGACAAATTGTACTAGTAATAAATTGAGCATTTAAATTAAAAGACGGGAGGGTGAAGATGAATTTCATTAAGAATTAATTAATGTCATTCTTGGACCGTTTTGTTTTTCGAGGCGAATAAAAAACATCTGTCGGGATGTACGAGCAGCGACGCGTTTTCTTGAGGTAATTAAGCAATAAATTTTGTGGCTGGCAACATCGCGAGGTGGGGGCCAATTACGTTGCGCATTTAAGAAAATGAATGTTCACCACTTCAAGGCACGGACTTATTCCCACTTCTAATGGGCAGAGACAAGAAAATAGGATAAATATATTGTTTTATCTCTAAATAAGTCTCTAAGTAAGTAATTGCTGTAAGTACCATTTCATTAAAACAAAATATAACACATAACCTAAAAAATTTAAACATTTTACATATTCAAATATTTATAGAATTATAATTTCAAGTCGTAATTATACAATATTCTATAGCAAATAATAATTTAAAAAATGTATTACAAAATAACTCATAAAGACTAGATCAGTTACCAGAATAAGACCGCCGAGAAGTTTCAAAGCCATCTTGACTAATTACAATTGTGGGCTTAGAAAAAATCCAACAGCATGACAGCTTGTAATCAAGAGAATAGATTTGGTGTTTTTTGCATTTTAAACGTTAGGGCCAGACGTGTTCACAGATTAATGCGACCGCGATAAATTACAAGTAATTAAATAGGCTCCCATTTAGGGCGAAACATCTTTGGCGATTAGGCCTTTGACGGATTTAGTTTTCACCTTTGGTGAACTACGGTGACCTCTATAGCCTATGGAAATGTTTGGATTACCGCGTGCACTTCGCACATTTAGGTTAGATTATACGCGAGTTAGACTACCCGTTACAATTTTCGCTTTGGTTGTGTTGACGGCTATTTACGCTACTTAAGAAGAATTATTTTTACGCTGGTATCCGGTATCCTGTGAGAGCTATCATTTCGGACGAGCCGGTCCAATTAATAGTACGATTAAAATAAATTTATTTGCTATTTAGGGTTTTTGAGACAGTAAAACGGAAGGCAGTTAATGACATATATCAAGTATATTAGAAAAATCTAGCTGCATTAAAAGTAAATAATAATATGATCATCATTTCAGGCGTAAGACGTCCCTTACAGGACATAGGCCTCTCCTTCGGATTTCCATGGATACCTGCCGGAGGCGACCTGCATTCAGCGTCTTACGTCGACCTTTATAAGGTCGTCCGCCCATCTTGCGAGTGGACATCCTACACTGCGCTTGCTGGTCGGTGGTCTTTATTCTAATACTTTTCGACCCCATCGGCAGTCTGCTCTACGTGTATCATGAATACATTTAGGAGATATTAATAATTTTTAATCGCACTTTGATAGTAGAATCTTATGAGAACACTGGTTTATAAGACAATCAATTTACAGATAGTAACTCATACAATATAATGATAATAAACAGTAGAGATGGTTCTCATAATAAAATCATAGTGGTTATGGAAAGGGTTGACAGATGCGACCCCGGGGCGTACCGCATTACATCATTTGCCAAACAGAGGCTGTCTTGAGGCGAAATTCATTACAGGACCTTCTTGTGTAGGTACAGTTAGCAGATGCTGCTATTCGAAATTAAGAAATTGTCCTTATAAACAATATGTATACTCTCTCTACTTTTTCTAGAATATTAGTTCGGTGCTTTTGAGTTTGAAAGAAACTTTACGGAGTATGTAAAATATTTATTGAAATATTTTTATTTTATATTTTATAAGGTACATACAAAACTCTTTAATATAAAGATTTCCGTTACAGATATTACGTTATATACTATTATGGGTACATATTTCCACCCACTGGAGAGCCATTGGACTAATTGGACGCACTTATCCGAAGTGATACCACGGGCTCACAGAATGCGCAACGTGAAACGCTACTTGTACTGTGTTTCGCTGAGTGAGTGAGGATATCGGAGGCCCTTAAAATTCCGCTTAAGTGGCGTAATAAAGCCGGCACCACTACTAATGCGCGGAGTGTGGCGCGGTTGTCCATGGGCGACGGTATTCTCTTACCATATTGGAGACCAACCTGATATGTTGTCCGCTATACTATAAAAAAAATTAAAATCAAAGAAATTCGCTTCAATGTCGTGAAATTTAACATTAACAGTCATGTTCATACGTTAATAAAATTTCTATATTTATTGAATTCTTTTTAAATATTACTCTCAAAGAGATAGATTTTTTACGTGTATCTATTAGCCTGACCCTCCAATTTTGATTCTCAATGTAATCCTGACCAAAACTGTTTAGCTAATTGGCTAACTTGTTTGATATAGGGTTATATTGGGGTATAAAATATCACTTAACATATTCCATGCGCGTAAAATATCTTCTCTTCAGACGATACAACTTTTCTTGTTGCAAAGGTTCCATGGATAATATTAGTTAACTATAGAAGGCCTGATCTTTAGATCCCTTATATATTTCTTTACAAGATTTCCTAAATCTATCGAGTACTTTGGCCATCTAGGATAAAAAGCTCGCTTCGGCCGGACTTAAAAGTTTTATCTTTACAGGCAGCTGGTTCCACAGAATGGTGGTGCATGATTCAAAATGCCTTAAAAACGCTTAATTAAAAACACCGAAGTCATACGGCTGTCACTTTGTATTAGGCGATGTTCGATGATGAATTGCCAGATATTAATCCAAACACATCTTCAAAACCTTACAAGCGAAAATGCGAAAGAAGATGCTTAAAGAATCAATATATCTTTGATATATTTTGTATCTTGATTTTATAGTTTTCTTTATTGTACCTATAGCCTCGTAGCTAAATTGTTTAAAGGCCTACTACGAAGCAAGAGGTTCGGGTTCGAATCCCGGTCCGGACAGTAATAGATTATAATTTAATTTATAATTTGTTCGGTCTCTTAGGCTAAGGCTTGACAGTGGTTGGGTAAGTGTTTTTATGCTGTCACACCAGTGGGAGAACCATGCTGAAGCATATGCGGACGCATTAATTGGGTCGGCTCAACCGAAGTAATACCACGAGCTCACAAAATGCTCAGCGTGAAATGGTACTTGTACTGCGTTTCGAAGAATGATTGAGGATATCTAAGACCCTTAAAAGTGGCGTAAGAAGCCGGCACCACAACCCATGCGCGGACTGTGGCGCGGTTAAACAATCGTGCGGTGGTGTTCTCTTATATTTGAGATACACCTGCTTCGTTATCCACTATACTATATAAAAAGGTTATGAGTGGTTATGGGGTTAAAATCATCATCATCATCATTTCAGCCGTAAGGCGTCCACTGCTGGACATAGGCCTCCGCCTTGAACCTCCATGAATACCTGTCGGAGACGACCTGCATCCAGCGTCTTCCGGCGACCTTTCCGGCGACGCTGCGCTTGCCGGGAAAAATTTTTATTGATTAATAATCGTTTGTATGTGAGCCCAGAGACTATATTAATTTAATTATCAGCTGATAGGCGACAGGACACTAAGCCATTAACATGTCGATAACAATTTGCCGAATTGCCTTTAACTTGGTCGTTACATATGCCTACGAGAAAGGGGTGCGTGTAGGGTTGTCACGTTGTATCTTTAGTTTGAAAAATTTACAGAATCTGATGTAGTTTTACTTTGATAAACATGAGTATTTTAACTTATTTCCTAGGCAATATTACATATATAAATTATCTAATTTAAATTAATAAATCTAATATTATAAGACATGATGCTATCAAAGTTTTTAAATATACACTCACAGATTGAAACTGTACACAAGTACAGTGTACACAAAACAGTACAAACTGTTTCGAGAAATTATGCCTTCTTCAACATCAGCCTATTAAAGTCTGCTGGACATAGGCTTCCCCCAAAGACGCGGACCTATCTTGAGCGATCTGTATCCAGCGGTTGCTCGCGACCATAATGAAATCGTATTAACAATCACCGCCTTAGTGACGTAAAAAGAAAGAAACGCAAACAAAGCTCGAACAGTGGCGCGGTTATCCATGGGCGGCATTACCTTCAAACATCTGTAGTATATTACCTGCCTCGTTGTCCACTTTACAAAAAAAAAGTAATGTATAATATATTTTCTAATTAAATGTAAAATATGCGATTATTTGGAAGCATTCAGATAAATAACGAATAAAAGAGTGTTGCAAATGTATAATTAAACAATAATTTGAATAAAAGAACCAGAATAAACAAACTCGACTCCAAAATCAACTCTCGTCCAATATCAGCAGTTCTCAAATAACTTTCAATTGTTTTAATCCGTTCGATATACAGTTTGTATGGGACAGCCCTTCGCATGTTTTGTATAGAGGTAAGTTGAAATGTTAAAGGTCCCAGGATTCGAGAAATTGATAATTCAGCCCCACACAAACCGTTACATTAGTTATTCATTAATTCCGGACATCGTTAATATTTACACTCATTGTCCCTTGTCCCGTTGAAATTAACTTCGAAATGGATATGTCCGATTATTTAGGATTCTCCTTAAATTATATAAAAGGTTTTAAGGATTTAATTATTGGCTCTAATAGTTTCATGATGGACTCACAGAATACTCAGCTTGAACCGGTACTTGTACTGTGTTTCGCAGAGAGAATGAGATATCGTGACGATATCGATTCTAGAGTATAGTTTTTTCTGAAACTCGATGCCTGAATTTTAAATTAAATCTAATCAAAATTATACTTTTAACAATAATCGAGTTTTTTTGTAAACAAACAATCTCATTCCAAGAAGCAATTTTAAGATGTTTCTCGTAGCAGCATAAAGATATATCGATCCGTAAATGAGTGTTTAGTCATATTTTAGCAATAAACAATGGCATTATTTAAAAGATATGATCGCATGTGTCACCGGCCTCTGTCACCGTAAATTATACGCAGTTATGTCCGCGACAATGTTTCGTGAGATTTTCTTAGAAAGACTGTAGGCTACTACAAGCTTGCAGGTTTCTCTGCCATCTTCACAAATTTAACATTTTCATCTATATATAATCTGAATATTTTTTTCTCATCTAAGTTCTTCGCCCATGGAAAACCTAGTTCCGGCAGGGCCGCGTTCGTAGTCGACCTTTAAGGGATAGCTATAACCTTTTTTTGAAAATCTCAAAAAGTATTGTTTTGGAAATGCCTCAGAGCTATGTTCAAGTGCACCAGTTCAGACAGAAATTGGTGTCGACAAATACCGCTCAGTTGTGGAATCCTTTTGTATTTTTCGATAGAGTGCGCAATAATATTTATATAGAAACAAACACATACGATAGGAATTCTTGTTTAGAACCATTAAAACTTTTTAGAAAATTCTAATAAAGTTATGGTATGAGGTAAAAAATCATTTATCAATTTAAACAATCTAGTTAGTAGAAAATCTTGGTCCATTATACATGACATGACACTTACACCCTTGTACTTGATAATATTAAATTATGGCGATAATCATACCCGAATTGAGATATAATTTGACATATTATATGTGTTTTAAATTCAAGGACATCCATGTTTTGCAACCGAACCTATCTTTGGCCTGCATAACTTCGGTCTTTTCACTGTCCTTTTTTATATAAAATAGGTGGCCAACGAGCTGGAGGCACACCTACGAAATGGACACTCATAGCCCTTGCACAGCCGTGGGTGCGTTGCCGGCCTTTAAGAAAAATGAAAATCTTCTATCACAAATTTTGAGATCTAATAGTGTGTTTGAAACGTTTCCACATTCTCGTATGTAGAGCCTAATTCACTCGTCTCCGCCCATATCTCATATACACCCAAGTCGCTCATTTTACTTTATGGGACACTTTATTAGATACTTTATAAGGCATTCCGTTCGCGAAGGTGTTATCCGCTTTCTGAGAAGAATTTTGTCGTCAAGAATGAGTTTTGAAAGAAATATATGCATGTTTTAACTTACGGCGCCTGCGCCAATGTTATGGGATTTGTGGGAAATGAAACATCATTGGGGATTTTTACTACATTATCAGTCTTTGTTAACAAGGAATCACTTGTATTAAGTTTTATTGCTTGCTGGACGAATTTATATATACATAACATGTTTAAGATAAATGCTACTTAGTTTTTGAATTTTTTAAAACTATTTATATGTGTATATCTAAATGGTTTTATATTAAGTAGAGTTGCCCAAATGCAAGACTTAAGCCAGGATTGGTCTTGCGCCAATACATCTGGTATTGATCTTTGTCTTGGTATTGCGCTCGCAGTCTTGGTCGTAGTCTTGAAGTGCAAGTGTTGAAATTACCTATTAGACTATTGAGATTTATTTAAGTTTATTTCAGATCTTAGAAAAACTTATCAGAATAGGAACATTTTGAGGTTGAATTATCATAGCCATAGAAGTCCAACCAAATTTATAAAATATGTCTAAAAATTTAATGAGAAAATCCAAAATCACTGCCAAAAAAACTGCAAGACGCAAGTCTTGGTCTTGCTAAAATTAGGCGGTCTTGGTCTTGGTATTTGGGCAATACTACTAGGAAGCTTATAACTATATATTAATTTAAAAATCTGACCATGCAGTGTGTATCACAATTTCATTCAAATGTGTGTTTTCAGATACTCTCACTATTTGGGATTACATAACTAAAGTAACAATTATATTATTATCGTATAGCGTTTCACCCGTGGGAGAGCCATGCTGAAACATATGCTGACGTAATATAGATGGATAGCTACCGCTTAAATAAAACCGCGACATTTTCCACGCTTTAAAAATATTGATGGCGATTTACGCTGCTTTAGCGGTAAGCATTAAATGATGTAAATAACTTAATAAAAATATATAACATAAGCATCACTTTAAATTATCTATCAGATAAAAATAAAATTAAATACCTACTGTTTATTATATACATTGATAAATTTTGGGATTTCATTGTTTAATTATTTCTATACACTTCAATATAAATTTATATTTTATATATGTATATTTTTTATATATTTTATGTTCAAATTAAAGCCGACGGATATGTTTATATCTAATCAGGCATCATCCAGACAGCCCTACAACAATTATCTATAGTGTAACATTATAAGCACCGGCATAAAAGGGGTGCGCAGACGATAAAATATCAGAACGGTTTCGACACGACCCGTCCGGCTTGACAAGGTAATATTGTGCATAAATAATACTGGTACCAGCTATAAAAGACAATTGATACGTTATGAGTGGCGGTGAATATTTATTGTTAGTAGTCCCATCGACACGGGATCGGCCAGAACCTATATAATGCCCACTGATCGTTTGTAATGTGTGTACGGAGGAAATGTTGCGCTGCCAACTGATGCGAAGTTATGCTCTACTTTTTCATTAACTGACGTTTTATAATGTTAAAAGACCGACAACGCACCTGCGGCTCAGTTAGAGCTGGGGGTGACCATGGGCAGTGTAATTTGTATAATAGATGCTCATTTGCCTCCGTTTTCATAATAAAATAGTTTTGACACATCTTAGCTTAGTTAAAAATCCCACTTGTGGTACCTATGTTTTAATTGTTTAAGTTGGACATGTCTGTGTTTTACTTTTAAAATAAGAATTTAGAAATAGCTTACAGGCTACAGTGAGGGAACTGACTTCAAGTGCAGAGTGATATTAGAGGCACAGTGAAAAATTTCCTTGATTTGAAATGGAGCAACATTCGAGCCGACAGCCAGGTCTCACGGGTCGGTTGCTTTATAGTCTTGTCATATCGGTTAATGGCGGTGTGCTCTTTGTCGCGACCGGCCCACTATATCTGCTGTGCGACAACGCACCACCTCGCGGGGAGCCCGCTGTGCCAATCTCCTTTTAATACAATCAGCACACAGTATTAAATGGCTTAGTGGTTGCTGACGTGATTTTAATGTGTAACTTTTTTTTAATATAAACAAACAATAGTGCAGGATCTGATGGTAAGAAAACACCACTGCAAAATCACCGTTGTCCACGCTTTTGATATGTTGCTGGCTTTTGACTCCGTTCAATTAGTCTTAACAGTAACTTTTTTCAGCAAAACAGTACAATTACTATTTCACACTGGTATTCAGTAGTATCACTTAATGATCTCGTGATGACTCCATTTAATGCTTCAGCTTATACTTCCATTGTTAAGAATGTTCTATGTGCTATGCTGCTTCCACAGATAAGACAGTGTTACAACATTCGCCCCTGCCATTCCAAAGGCAAAACAATTAACTAATTATATTATAAATTCTATTCAGACAGGGCTTCGCAATTCGCATCCAGTACTAATGACGTCACAGTAGCTTGCTTACAAGACGACTTGGCCACGACTCTCTTTCGCCTTTTAGAGACTTGTTTAGTTCTTATCAGTTAAATCAATCAGTTCAATATTAGACGACGCATAGTAGTACTTATTTAATTATAATTCAAAAATTGAAACATAAATATAAATCAAATAACTTTACTCAAGTTTTTAACCGCAAGCAAGGTTATGTTTCATGTATAGAGAACATAGAGTAATTATGTTGTAGATTTTAAGAGATTATCTATCGTCATCATCATCAGTTCAGCCGTAAGACGTCCACTGCTGGACATAAGACTCCCCCTTGGACCTCCATGAATACCTGTCAGAGGCGTCCTGCAGCCAGCGTCTTCCGGCGATGTTTACAAGGTCGTCTGTCCACCTTGTGGGTGAACGTCCCATGCTGCGTTTGCCGGTACGTGGTCCCCACTCTAACAATTTTCGGCACCATCGGCCATCCGCTCTACGTGCGATGTGGCCTGCCCATTGTCACTTCAGCTTACTAATTGGCGGAGTATGTTGGTAATTTTAGTTTGTCTACGGATCTCCTCAATTCTGATTCGATCACGTAGCGAAACTACGAGCATAGCTCTTACCATAGCTCGCTGAGCGACTCTGAGCTTTGAGATAACAATATAATTATAAATATAACAGTACAATAGAATTCTGGGATAACAGGTATTAATACTTAATAAACAAAATTTAATAGCAGTGTCTATGAAATACGTTCTCTGTAAAGAAGATATAAGTTGGAAAAGTTGTCAGGTGTAAGCTCTTGTTGAGATAAAATGGCCGTACGGCGTACACAAAGCTCCCTCACGTGCAATAAGTCATACATTATTTTAACATTAAGGAAAATTGTTGCGAATAATGTGTTCTTAAGAAATTTGATTGACACAATAAAGGTGTGAAATATGAATATACTTAGTAAATGAAGTTTTTTGCCTGTAAAAATATTCTTAGCTGTTTTTAAATCAATTCAATAAATATCATTATTTTTAGCAGTTATTTAATGATCACGTTACAGTCTAAATTTGCAGAATGTTCACAAAGGCGCATAAAATTCAGAAATCCCGGTAGAGCCATGCTAAAGCAAATGCTGACGTACTAAAAAGCCCGGCTCGTCTGCTGTGATACCACAGGCTGTCAGAGCAGTGTGAAACAGTACTTTATGCTCTTCGCTTTGTGAGTGAAGAGGACTAAAAAGACGGCAACATAACCACAGCGTGGTATGTGGTGCACTCGTCTATGGGCGGTGGGAAATTTTTTATAGAGGAGACCCGTCTGCTGCATTGCCCCCTATACCATAAAAAATAACAACCAGAAAACTAGGTCTGGGTTGTATTATATGAAAAAAATTAACATTGACGTAATTAAAGTTTAAAAAGACGATTATTCTGAAAATACTGAATAGTATTGGTAATAAATGTTATAAAAATCATTTTTTAGTTGATGGTGAGAAAATAAAACCAAAAGATTTTGCTTCATGTTACATCTTTACAGGTTACAGTTTCATCTTAGGTTTTTGAAATACAAGTTCACAAGAAAATATATGACAAAAAGTTTTCGCTAAAGACAGGAATTAAGAAGTTTGCAAAGGGAATTTTCTATTTAGAGGACTATAGCGTTTATCCTTAGAGGTTAAGGGTGAGAATAGCGTACCATAGTGAAGGATGGGGTGGCAATAAATTACGTGTCGGAATCTAAGAGTGTACGTATCGGTGGCGACTGATAAAACTTCTCTTACACTTCACCGACTAAGATCATTCGATAGTGATGCGCAGTCTATGTCGAGGCTTTACAGAGAAAAGTATTAAATAAAACTACTATTAATAAAATGATAAGGACATTAAAACAGTAAAATCATGTATACGGATACTATAATCTCTTAATTAATTAATAATTGAAACATTGAAAATAAGATTGAAATTAAAATTTTCTATATCGAATATTTGGCAAGTATTAGCTATAGAAAGTAATTATCTCAATTAAACAATTATTATCTCTATAAAATATTAACTATATTTTTATATTTTGGAATTAACTTACGTGCCATTTGTTGGAGTGTATATTGCAATTTCATTGTATATTTGTTAGTCATTTTTTAATGAAATTTGATTGTACTATAATTTTAATGTAAATTGTAACTCTGTGAGAGAAATAAAAATATATTATTGGTGCTTCCTTTTTTAATAGATATATTTTTTAATAGTTTATATGCTTATTCATCATCATCATCAATATTTCAGCCGTAAGACGTCCACTGCTGGACATAGGCTTCCCTTGGACTTCCATGAATACCTGTCGGAGGCGACCTGCATCCAGCGTTTTCCGTTGACCTTTATAAGGTCATCTGTCCA
>DWCF01006616.1:0-12065 GCA_018230265.1 Delias oraia | reverse complement strand
CTATGAGTAAAAAGTAAATATTTAACAGTGAAACGAAATAAAATATTTTTACTCAACATAAATACAAAAATGCAGCTTGTTGAACGTCAAAATCAGTCTACCACCGGTTCCAAGCGAAGCCCACTGAGAAGAATCGGCAAAACACACTCAGTGGGTGAATATTTGTATCTTACGTACAGGACACAGCACAAACTACATTTAATTCAATATACGACGTGAGACGCAACATGGGAGAGCCATGCTGAAGGATATGCGGACGCACTAATTGGGCCAGCTTGTCCGAAGTAATACCAGGGGCTCACAGATACTCAGCGTGAAACGGTACTTGTACTGTGTTTCTCTGAGTGAATGAGGATATCGGAGGCCCTTAAAAGTGCCGCTGCAGCAGTTGCCGGCGTAAAAGCCGGCAACACAACCAATGCGCGAACTGTGGCGCGGTAGTCAATGGGCGGCGGTGTTCTCATACCATATAGGAGGCCTGCGCCGTTGTTCGCTATATTATAAAAAAGAAAAATAGTTTTCGGATTACCAAAAAAAGTAAAAGAATAGTTTTACCTGCAAAGAGTTGCAAGCGCTTCCACAACGTGTTGCTTCCCATCGAATGTCTTCCCGTGTACGGCGGCAAGCAATGAGCGTATCAACACTTCTCGCTGCTCGCCTAGACCGCTGGACTCTTTGCATATCGTCTTTATTGCGTTCGCCGCCTGAAACAATTATTATATATATTAATAAAATCTATCCATAGTACCAGGCCAACACTGGCTGAGACATATTTCAAATTCTAAACATGTTTAACACATTTATTATTTTGTGCCAAGGTAAGAAATCACCGCCGCTAATGAACAACCACACAACAATCTGGGTTGTGCTGCGGCTTTTTACGCCGCCTACGCGGTATAAATTCATTTTATTGAAGCGAAGTTATGAAATACAAAAATCTTTCACTCAATTCATGTCCAATATCACCATGTCGCCATTCCAATTGCGATTACTGTACGAATGCTATTTTATTTAAGTATAAGACGATGTACGTAAGAATGCAACGTCTTTGAACAACTTATTAACTTGAAATTTATCATACATTATCATTGTCTCTATGTACATCAATAATATAAAAAAAAGAAAAAATACCTGAATTTTCTTGATCCAACTAGTAGAATTGAGACACTTTTCAATTTCCTCTCTCAGAGCGGGCAAATGCTGTCTGATGCCGGTTTCTCGGCCGGGGCTGATGTCCGTCCAGAGTTCCTCAAACATTTCCACCGTATTGGATTCTGCAATTAAGAGAAGATACCAAGTTTTATCAAATGATTATTTCACTAAGCCTTACCAACTAACTAAACCTTATTACTGGTTGTGTACATAATAGACCAAGTTTAGATAGAATAAAAAATAGAAGCAAGATTTTTTTAATAACAGCTGACAATGGAGCAGGAGATTAATCTTGAAGGTAAGAGATCACCACCGCCCATGAACAACCGCGCTACAATCCAGGATTTGTTTATGTTGTCGGCTTTATAAGCCCCTAAAGCGTTAAACTCTTTTGTGCTTCCAGCATCCTAACTCAAACATAGTAAGTACTTGTACTATTTAATACTCAGCGTGAAACGGTACTTATACTGTTTTGCAGAATGAGTGAGAATGTCGCTTAAGTGCCGCTTAAGCGCGTAAAAAGCCGGCTACACAACCATGCGCGAGCTGTGGCGCAGTGGTCCATGGACAGCGGGTTTCTCTTACCATATAGTAGACCCACCAGCTCCGTTTTACGCTATAGAATGAAAAAACCCTAATATTCTGTGAGCCCTCTAGGCTTCAGCATGACTGTCCCGTGGGTAAGACAATGTTAACACTGTTACGCCCAATATCAAGCCTTTTCAAAAACCATTCCAACTATTTAAAATATACTATTTTAACGATATATCTCCGAGCGTATAGCCTAAAAATTGTATGTTTTTAATAAATACCAGTATCCTTGGGTGCATGCATAGCAAGGAAAACAGTTGGTGCTATTATGGCCTCGTTGTCTTTTATATGTTCAATCTTCGCTTTGGCCACGGCCTTAAAAGTCAAAGCGATGGCGGAGCGGGCTGAATCGTCCTCTTTCGTCTCGTACAGATTCACCAATTTCTTCATCAATTTCTCAATCGATTGAGGCTGCAAGTTAAGTTTGAAAATCAATCGCGTATATAACTTTTTACCTTACAAATTCTCCTTAGAAAGATCTTCTCTCTATAGCGGTAGATCCAGCAGGTAACAAAAAATCAATATATAACATTAACAAATTACATACATCACCATATAATAATACATACCAGTACTTTATCATCTGTCAAAAAACCATTTAATATATATAAAAAAGGACTCTACTAGACCTCGATTGTGGATTTCTTTACTCAACAGTTCTCCTCGCGTGCTTTTAAACAAACAACTTTAATAATAATAAATATATATAAGGCCCTACTGCTTGTTTGCCAGTTTTCATTTTAAAAAATCAGATGTGTTTAAAAAAATCTCCTACCTTAGCAAACGCCGACACTTGTCCAAGGGCTTCCGCGTAATTCTTCCTCACCGTTGAATTTCTATCGAACGTTCCGTTCAACAGATTAGTCATAATCTTGCCGGCCACCGGCTCCAATTCGGCGCGCAAATAATGCGCAGTGAGTACTAAAAAGTGCGCGCACGCAACTTTCGTGCCCAGCTGAGGGGATTTTGACAGTTCCAGAACTTTCGGAAGCATTTCTTTCATCACTTCTATGTCTATGTACGGCATACACTGGAATATAAGTTAAGAAATTAGTATTTCGTCTTAAGCTTTGCCGCGCTCAGTGCTGTCACTATCTATGAACGAAATGTCATATTGTTTTAATGGGACTCCCATCTTTTCAATCGTGGGAGAGCCATGCTGAAGTATATGCAGACGCACTAGCCGGCTCGTCCTAATTGGACCGGCTCGTCCGATGTTATACCACGGCTATACAGAACACTCAGCATGAAATAGTACTTGCACTGTATTTAGCAAAGTCAGTGAGAATATCGGCGGACCCTTAAAATAGTGCCGCTCAAGCAGCGTAAAAAGCTCGCAACACAACCAAGGTAAAAAGGCATTGTTTGTCATTTCATATGCAACAATATACTAAAACTGAGTTATCAATATACTAAATGCAAAAAGCATATTTACAGGCACACCAAAAAAATACGCGTTTGCCTTTCAAATGTTTAGATAAGTATATCTATCTACCTTGACGACAGTATCGGTGGTGTAATGCTGGCGGGTCGCATTCGCTCGCAAGTCGTCCAACAATTCCCTCGAACCGCTGTCAGCAAGCGCTGTGCTCAGATAGGACAGCTTTGCTGATTCCAGGTCACCTGCCGCGGATAACAGCGCCGGCACTAGCCGTGCGAGGAACGGCGCCAAACTTGACCCGGCAGCTGTCACTAGTTTGGACACAGTCTGCAGGCTGAAATTAATATATAAACAAAGATACATTCAACGACATTCTTATATGGAATAAACGAAAAAATAAGTTACAATTATATACAAACATTGTACCTAAATTTTAGTCCCTTTAGATTTAGAATAAAAATTAGTGGACCTGGCGAACGTCATCCTGCCCTCTACGCAACCTACCAGGTCCAATTATGAACCTTCAAAAGAATCTAAAGATACGCTATAAACATTATCCCCCATTTTTGTATTCGGATAAAAAGTAGTTTATGTCCTTCTCCTAATTCTAAGCTACCTCCCCAGTGCTCTAACTAATTCTTTTTAATGTTCCAATTCAGCGATCGCCAACCTATTTCAGTCACGGACCTGTAGAGACTGTATTTAATTTAGTAATTATTGGCATTTATGTATGGTCCCAAATATATCCTCACGGATCCCCGGGGATCGTCGGACCACAGGTTGGTAAACAGAATTCTAATTAATACACAGACAACATAGGCTATATAATATAACAACGTATATACATATTACGTCGAAACAGATGGCGTCAGATCATCCGCTCCAGTAGTAATCACAGAGAGAGAGCCCCGTGGGAGAGCAATGCTGAAGTATATGCTGATGCACAAATTGGCCCGGCTCGTCCGAAGTGATACTACGGCTCACAGAATACTCAGCATGAAACGGTACTTGTACTGTGTTTCGCAGAGTGAATGACGATATCGGAGGCCCTTAAAAGTGCCGCTTAAGCGGCGTAAAAATCCGGCAGCACAACCAATGCGCGGACTGTCGCGGTATAAAAAAACAGAATCATGTGAACCCACCTAACACTCCTCACTTCCCTGACAAGATTGGTGATGCCAGTGTCCAATAATACGGGAAGTATCGCTGATACGATCTCTTTTCCGTCTTTACCTTGACCCACGTCTGAGGCTTGGATGCAAAGCTGAAATTTTACAATCTATAATTAAAAACACGATATATACATAAATGTGATTTTTTTATTACATATTGGACATAGCGTTCACACGGGAGAAAATATTTTTGTATAGTATAGCGGACAACGGAGCAGAAGGGTCTCCAGTATGATAGAAGAACACAGCCGCCCGTGGACAACCGCGTCAAAATCCGCGCAATATGTTACCGACTTTTTACGCTACTTAAGCGGCATTTTAAAGGGCCTCCAATATCCTCACTAACTCAACGAAACACAGTACAAGTACCGTTTCACGCTGAGTATTCTGTGAATTCGTGGTATCAATTCGGACGAGCCGCCGCTTTTAGTGCGTCAGCATATTCTCCAGCATGGCTCTCACACGGGTGAGATATTACTATGAATACAGAAGTCCTAACATATATTGAGTGTTTGCGAATATATTTCCGTATCGTCTATAGGAAATATGGGTATTGAGTATAGACTATTTATCCTTTCTGTGTAAATTTATAAAGATCAATTTAATTTTCACCTTGGATAACACGTTAGCAGTTGTAGTGGCCGCCTGCCGTGTCCCTTCGTGCACATCGTCCATAACACGGAACAACTGGCACCAAATAGAAGGCAGCTGATCTAAGGATTGGTGGAGACTCTTTGCACCTCTAAAAAAGAAACAAAAAAAAACATTTCTTTGAGAAAAAACTTAAAACGATAAATATAAAGTTTATTTATTTTCAATTGTTAAACCTAGTGGAATATTTTTAATTATATATTTTTTTAACGTGCATATCTTAATTTAAAAAAACAAAGCATGACAAGTTTTTTTGGTCGTCATAGTCAAAAATTCATACAATTCTCATTAGACTGTTACTTCGTTAACGCATTTATCTTGTTGACATTTGCCATTATATAAAGAATATATTATTTATATAATAAGGCGAATACTTGTAAATAAGTTTTATTAAGACTTAGTCTAGTGTCTTTTACTTTTACACTAACCTTAACAAATCTGAGAGAGCATTACAACAGGACATCCGAACGCGCCATTGGTTCGAAGTTAAATTTGCTGCCAAGTCTGCCAGAATTTCTTTGTGGTATTTTTGTATCTAAAAATAAAATCATATTAATTAAATAACTACTTATATTAATGGCCACATAAAACATTTAAATATTAAAAGAGATTCTGTTCTCTTAAGTTGTTAACGTTCTCATACACTTAGATATAATTGTTTTCTTCCGAAAAAACAAGCATAAGTTACAAAGTCTGTTACTATAATTTTTTTAATGGTATAGCGAACAACGGAGCAGGTGGGCCTATATGGTAAGAGAACACTGCCGCCCATGAACAATCGCGCCACAATCCGCGCCATTGGTCGTTCCGTTCCGGCTCCGGCTCCGTTGTCCGCACACATTCGACTTGACGAGGTTTTACTGTATTTGATTATTAAAACTCATATCTCACTAAATATGTTATAATATGTTCCATATCTGTTAGAAACTATCTCTTTCCAATTACCACGTGGATATACTCTGACTGTCTCGCTAGTTAAACTTTTAACTATTTCATGTTAAAATAGTAAAAGATCTTACCGTAGCTTGCGTGTTTGGTACAATGGCTTGCCAAATGCTGGCCATCGAGTTCTGGATTCGAGGCGTCGGGTCAAAACGATAACGATAGAGGCGCGGAACTATTTTCGGCAAATGCTCTGACAACTGTGCGCCGGCTTGGAGAGCTATGGAATGGAATCCGAAGGCTGCGCCTGTAACGAAACTCATCCAATTAAAGATCAATTGATCACAGAATACTCAGCGTGAAATTGTTATTGTACTTGTAACGGTACTTCTACTGTGTTTCGTTGATTGAGTGAAGATATCGGAATCCCTTTAAAATGTCCCTTAAGTAGAGTAAAAAGCCGGAAACACAACCATTGCGCGGACTGTGGCGCGGTTGTCCATGGACGACTGTGTTCTCTTGCCATATAGGGGACCCACCTGCTCCATTGGTCACTATAACATAGCAAAAATTAAGTCCCATGTACTGGCGAATAATTCTTATTAAACATTGAAGAAACACATTAACTTTAAAATTACGTATTGTAGGAACACGTCCTTCGTATTAACAATTGGTAAATATGTCAATATTTTATATTAAAGTAAGTAACAATATTACAAAATATAAGTACAATTTACGCATAATTAACACTTAAGAAATATTTTTTTTAAATTCTATCGAATATTTTGAGTCATATAGTGCAGTATATATATGGCGACGATTAAGAATTTGCGATAAAATGGTATTAATAAAACCAAACCTCTCTTGGAGTTCCATACGGAGTTGTGATGAGCCAAATGCATAAATTTGTATAATAGATCGGGTTGATTGAGATCCGACGCCAACGAGCACAACTCCTTATAAGTCGATAAATTACCCCTGTAATATTAAATAAATGTATAGAATAAAAAAATATTAATTTTACGATATAAAACAAATATATTTCTGCAAAACAGATTAGTTTTTGAATTAGTACTAACGAAACGACAAAATAAAACTAACAAAATACATTTTTAGTTTATATATAGAGATTTGTATATTTTTGATATACGTTTTAATGTTATTTATTTAATCTTTACATCAGACCCAATGATCCATATAAATAAACACAGTATAAAAAACATACATCATTAATTCATTTAGAAGTATATCTCCACCCATCGTCCATAAACTTTACTTTAAACAAGTTTCTCTTTTTTGTATAGAAAATATGGCAAACGAGCAAGAGGCTCACCAAGGTCAGTGTTCCTCTGCCCATGAACACATAGGCATGGGTCCATGTTATGGATATGCTAAGGACATATACACATGGAATGGAGCCGGCCTTTAGAGAATACGTACGCTCTTTTCTTGAAGCTTCCCAACAACAAGAGCCCATCAAATCACATATTTTGTGAAGTGATAATTATACTAGAAACGGTACCTTCACTGAGTGTCGTTAAGTGAGGATATCGGAGTTCCTTAAAAATTCCGCTTAAATGGCGTAAAAAGCTGGCAACACAACCAATGCGTGGAGTGTGGCGCGGTTGTTCATGGGTGGCGGTTCTCTTATCACATAGAAGACTGGTATGCTCCGTTATCCGCTATATCATAAAAAAGGTACTTACCCCGTCGGTGCGCTACCAAGCTGTCCTTCTTCGAATATCTTGGTGTCCTCAGTAACTTGAGAAACAGACCGTTTCCCAGAAGTCAGCTGTTCTATAATCTCCCCAACCAAAGCCTGCTTTTGACATTCATCCGAGTTCTGATACACCAGGCTCAGACCCTTACTTGCCACGTCTTGTACGATATCTAGAATTAAAAACAGACTATTGATAATATGTTTACTTAAAAAAGAAGGTTATACTGCCATCGTTGGTAAATCTTGAAAGATTTTGTTTCTACTTACTGTGAAACATTTACTCAGAAAAACCTATCGTAGCATCAGAAAAATTGGAAAATATCAAAAGTTATCCTAGAACATAGAACAAATATAATTTTTATATAAAATACATACCACTATTCTCTGATAGGTAGTCCATAAAAACTTCCTGAAGTTTTGGTAGACAATTCTTAATAGGACCTCGTTCGGGACAATTCTTCAGAAGCGCCAACAGCCAAATGCTTGTAGCCTAAATCCAAGTTTAAATAAAATAATATACATAATGTTTAAATTAAAAATATTTTTATATTTTATTACAGAAAGATATTCTAAAACAAACAAAGCTAAAAAATGTTAACACATATCTTCTAACGTACGCGCGTACGTACGAGCGTAGTACAGACTGCATCTCTCTCAAAGGTATCGGCATGTTTGTGAAATTTGTTAGTGTAAGAACTTAAGGATAAATTGTATGTGTTTGAGAGGATATATATTTATATATATAATAATAATATTAGGGCCAATCTTTTTTTATTATTCTATAGCGAACAACGGAGCAGGTGGGTGTCCTATATGTTAAGAGAACACCATCGCCCATGAACAACAGCGCCATAGATCGCACATTGGTTATGTTACCGGCTTTTTACGCCGATTAAGCTACATTTTTTTAAGGACCTCCAATATCCTCATTCCCTCTGAGAAACACAGTACAAGTACCCTTTCACACTGAATATCTTAGAAGGGATTGTATACACTCTCCTGTGTGAGTAATGTTACCTAAAACAGACACAGTTTTGTGTCTCGTAAAACAGCAAAACCAACCTGTCTTGAATGTGGGTGAGGGTGTCGACCAATCTTGAACAACTCTTGTAGCAACCACACCAAGAGGTCGTCGTTCTCTTTCAATGCTTCTGTATTACGAACTTTCGCCTCGCCCTGTATAAATAATGAGTAATATTTCTAATATTGAAATACTTATTGGAATGCAAACAAACAAAGCGCGGATCGTAATGCGTTGTCCATGGGTGTCGGTTAAATCTTATCATAGAGATTCGACTGCTCAGATACCTCCTCCGATATCCTCGCTGACTCAGCAAAACACAGTAGAAGTGGCACTCCAAGTACAACTTAATTTAAATTACCTCTTTAGGCAATTCAGTCCAAAGATCACGATTTTCATTAGAATTAACCCCCTCCACGCTCAGCACTAACGACTCTCCGATTTGTAAGTGTATTTCGAACTCCTTGCTCTGTAATAATTATTATGTTATACTATTCATAATCACAATTTACAATCACTTAGCTAACATGTCGTTATTCAAGCTTATTCCGTGTCGTCCATTAATAACGTGATCTTTAATTTAGCACTTTTTGATCCCTCATGCCGTATGGTGATATGTAGTGAGATTAAGAACTGCCCTTTTCCGTTTCGCATGCAAAATCACATCAAAAATTTTCCGAATATTATCTTTAAATACAGGTATAAAATAGAACAGCGCGGAGGCCTCAGAAGTGTTTTGGATGGGTACGACGTCAGCATAGCTGGAATCACGTTTTCGAGTCACAGCGCGAACGCAGGTGCGTGACTCTTACAGTTATTACAGTTGCGCCGAGAAATATCTTATTTTTCGTTTAGAAGTCGCGCGTATTAAAACCACGCAGCTTCATTGGTTAATATAGTATACCTATATACAATTATTACCTGTTTGACAAAAAACTAAATACACGTGATATCTTACTAGACCCCTCCCCACTTGTGATATTTTGTGATTTTTGTCAAACCCCTCCCAACCCCCCATTTCGCCTCACCTGATTAATATACAGCCCCTTATATGTTTTTATTAATATATTAACGAATTCTCAATTACTGAGTGTATTATCTATAGAGAATAAATTTCATATTTAAAAGAATAAACATATTTCTGTGGCTAGATATCAAGAGATGGAAATAATGTACTTTAAATCGCACTAATAAGTTTTTTTTAATACAATACCATAATAATTCCTAGTTAAACATGTGGATTGCATTACAAGTTATGTAACTCATATTATATAATATTGTATAATATTATTATAAAAATAATAGAAAAACATAGAAAAAAAATTATAAAGGCCCTTTTTATATATGGAAAATTCATGATCTTAAACAATCAATATTTTTCCAATTTCCATATATTTAAATACTTACGTCCTTCGCCATTTGTAGAAATCCTTTAACGATTTGCTTAGCGAACACCAGCCTTTCGCCGCAGCACATAAGGCCCAACGTAAACAGCGATCTCTCCCTAATCTTCGAAGGATGCTTCGCGTTACTGACAATCTTGAACAGCCTATCGGCGATGAGGTATTTTGTGACTGCATCGGCATGGTCGTCTTTTTGATTGAACGGGTTCTCGCTTTGTAATATTTCGTCCTGTTTTGGGGAGGCATTGGGTAGAGGCAGCTCTGACGAACGCACCAACAACGACACAGAAGCTACGGATACCGCTACAAGTAGCGATTGTGTGTTCGAAAGGAAATTAGCTGTAAACAAGTGTTATCTATATAAATAATGCATATTTTTGCGAGCCTCGTAGCTAAGTGGTTTAATAAGTCTACCATGAATCGAGAGCTATTGGTTTCGAATCCCGGTCCGGATAATAAAATTATAAATAATTCAGTCTCTACAAGGGCTTGACAGTGGCCAGGCGAGTGTCTTAAATGTCGCACCCGTGGTAGAGCCATGCTGAAGCAAATTCTATCGAACTAATTGTGCCGACTCATTTGAATTGATACCACGGGCTCACAGAATAATCAGCGTGAAACGGTACTTATACTGTGTTTCGCAGAGTGAGTGAGTATATCGGAGGCCCTTTAAAAGTGCCGCTTAAGCGCCGTAAAGAGCCTGCAACACAACCACTGCACGGACTATAGCGCGATTGTTCATGAGCGATTGTGTTCTCTTACTATATAGGAGACCCACCTTCTCCGTTGTCCGCTATAGAATAAAAAAAATATAATTAATTCGGTCTCTTGGGCTTGACATTGACCAGGCGAGTGTCGCACCCATGCTAGAGCCATACTGACGCAGTAATGTAATGACGCAATAGTAATTGGACCGGCTCGTCCGAAGTGACATCACGGGCTCACAGAATACTCAAGAAATGGTACTTGTACTTGAAACGGTGCTTCCACTGCATTTTGCTGAGGGTTGTTTATAATGATAAAAAAAGCGTAAATTTCAGATAGTACACTGAAATTACAGGCTACTGTTTTCGACATACAAACGAAAATATCGACAAATTTACCAAAATATACAAACCTAATGCAACCGCGGCCTCCTTATACGGCTCCCAATTGACCGGATTGAAACCTTTTCCTCCAAACTTGCCCTTCCTAGACAGTACAATACAACGCTCACACATATTTGTAAACGCCGCTATAAAACCACATTGGGCTTCCAAATTCTTATTATTAACACCCTGTGCTACAAAATCTTTAATCTGTTTATCTATAGTAGACTTCTCGTTCGTGGTTATGTAAATTATCGCGTAAATTGTCGCTGCCGTCTCGCGGATTTCTTCCTTGGTACTGGTTGTGCATAGGTTCAAAAGGAATGGCAGTAAAGTCGAGTATTTTGGGGCCATTTTCTCTGGGACACAACCGACTATATCTAGGAAGCATGTTAGGGCATTAATACCTGAAATAAGACAAATCAATCGTATACATTTGTGAATGTTTATATGGATCCATCTTCATTTGAAGTGATTTTACCAAACCGGTCTCGGCCGGCCCGTGTAGTGCTGGATTGGGCTCTGAAGACGAACATTCGGAGTTCGGAAAACCGTCTTAAGGATTTCGGCACACAAATAATGTATTGTGTTGAAATATATATATACTTTTTCTTAAATAAATAATTCTTATTAAATAAAAACGCATTTTTGGCTAAGATTTTATAAAGAAATGAGCTTATAAAGAAAATGCCAAAATGCCTATGCCATAATTTTGAAATATCATCATCATCAGCCTATTCAAGTCCACTGCTGGACATAGACCTCCCCCAAAGGGGAGTTATTTGCCTTAATCACCACGTTTGGCATGCGGGTTGGTGATCGCAGAACATCTGCTGTAGTTTGGAAGGACGCTGCTGCCCACCCTCCGGTGAAGTGTCTTTTAGTCGCCTCTTACGACATTCCATTAGGAAGACTGGGAGTGGTACAATTCTGATCCGGTAACCACACGGACGACAATTTTGAAATATACACAATATATATATATCATATCTTAAATGGTCTTA
>DWCF01006615.1:0-12070 GCA_018230265.1 Delias oraia | reverse complement strand
GGCCAACGTCGCCGCGACGGCTCAAGCCGAGGTTCGTGTCTCGCAGGAGGTGCCCTTGGGCCTGTCGCGGTTATAAACCAATCTCTCGGCGAGCCTACGGCTCGCCCTAAAAGTCCGCGCTAAGCTGTAGAGGCCTTATGCCGACAGCGGTTAATCATTTTAAAAAAAAGTACAAGTACCGAATCACGCTAAGTGTTCTACGACTAATTGTAAGCAATAATAAAACTGTTTGTCATAGATATTAAAAATATAATTTCTACAATAATTACTACGACTAAAAATCCTTTAGTTCGTTTAAATTTGTTTCGAGCGCGCCAGTAATGAGGGCGATTTCTATTTACATAAATGAATTAAAACTTACAACTATTCTTGGGGAGAAGCATTTTTCAGCAAGACTTAGCTTCGTTAGCTCCCCGTACACGTTTTACAATTAAATTTATTTGAGAGGTGAGAATTGTTAAGGTTATTTCGTGACCTTTAAACTTGAAATATCTAATTTTAAAAATACAATACGAATTCTATTTATATGTGCTAGAATTTTTATAATTAATTTGGAGAGGCAATGAGCAGGAGGCTAACCTTTAAAGGCTAAGTGTCACTTTGGCCATGGATAGCCTCAGGTACTGATGAACCGCGATTGCGTTATCGGCCTTTTGTTTATGAAAAACCTTTATAAGCAGTTGTTTACATGGTGGTGGCGGTGGCGGTGCGCGGAACAAAATGTCTTAAAAACGTTCATTTGTCGAAGGAAGGGTCGATATTCAAAAATGAAAAAAAACTGTTTGGATTAATACTTAATAAATGCAGCTGTACTTATAATAACTCAAAATGTTCCGTGTGATAATTGCGATAGAAGAAGCTGAAGGGACCAACATCTCTTCGCAAAGCCAAAATGTAAGTTAAATAAATACAGTGTGAACTCTATATAACGACACTGAAGGGACTGTTCATTTTATAGCGTTATAAAGAGTTCTCGTTAAATGGAGAGAAGAAAAGGTGGATGGAAGACAAGCTAAACCAACTAAAGCCAATTGATTCTGACGCTTTATGGAGTTTGTCGTTAAATCGAAGGACGTTGAGGACATGGAGGACATGAAGGACATGGAGTTTACACTGTATATTCAGATTTTTTTTCACCCTAACCATTTATATATTTTCTATGTAAACCTAGCTAGTGTATGTAAAAATATAAATAGATGTTGATACTTTTGAAATACTTTAAATTCAACAATAAATGTATAAGAATAATGTAATAATAAGTAACACTGAAATAAAAATATAAGCTGAGATAAAGAAACATTCTTTCATTTTAAAAACATAAAATATATTAAATACAGGTGGTAACATACCTTAAGACACTAAGTTATTATAGTTTATATAATGGAGATATTATTCGTACTAAAAATTAGAGCCTTCTAAAAATCTCTGATAAATTTTTCCGATGTTATGACTACGTTCAATATTATTGTTGTCCGAAACCGGCTCCATTTTGTAACGTTATATTAGATTAAGAATAAATCATGAGATAGGAAACACTCGAAGAGAAGCATTAGCATAATTAAATTCACTCGTGTCACTAAGTTTTATGTTCAAAGTTGGATGTCGTAAACTATTATGTAGTTTCCTTCAGTGCTGGAAATCAAATAGAATTGCTTTCATCAATTATTGGAGAAAAGATGGCATAACTTAGAATAAATAGAATAGAATAGACTGTTAATGAATTATTATCAATATATTAACATATTTCAAAAAATAATATTTTAAAAAGAACATTTATTTGTTATATTTTTAAAGGTTTTAGTTAAACGCATCAGAATACCTTTTAAAGTAAAAAACATAGAGTATATTCATCTAATGTCAATTGTCAAGCTAGTCAAGTCAGCGGTTTTTAAAATGACACAGATTATATAAAAAAAATAATATACTTCTTAAAGATTACAGATTATATTCTAAGATGAGCTAAAATCTTCAATAAAAATATTTGACAATTGGCTGTATTAACTAGAAGGCAACAAATTTGATCCATCAAAATGGTAATTTCAAAATGAAATGGTATATTGTTTAATTTGTAAGGTGAAAGGTTTGTATCAAGAAACGGCTGAAGTTGGATTGACGAGGGTCCGAATACTCGGCGCCTGTACACGTTGCCTAGGTACTGTTCAACGAACTTTTTAATTTAATCTGAGCTTTTGATGTATAGCTTGGCTTATTGGGATCGTTCAGATTTTTTATGCAAAATTTAAAAGTAAATTTTCATTTGTCTTAGACTACAGGTGAAACTCGCTGGTTTGTTTTGTTTGTTTAATGATAAATTAAGTAACAATTCTGTATTACATTACGCTATTTAAATGTAATGCAATTTAGTTCAGTAGCAAGGCAACTTAATTTTTTTATAGTATAGCGGACAACGGAGCATGTGGGTCTCCTATATTGTAAGAGAACATCGTCACCCAAGGATAACCGCGCCACAATCCGTGCATTGGTTGTGTTGCCGGTTTTTTACTTTATAAATTTTGTCTAATGTTACTGTGCGCTGTAATATCAAGAGGAAATACTCATTTTGCATGATTGTTTTTAATCAAACAATTAAAATGTTTTTAATTCATTGAATAATTATAAGCTGTGATTAACATTTGAATTCTACACATTTGCTTTTGTTGGCACCGATAATCATGCAGATTTTCTTTAACAGTCAGAAAAGCAAGTTAGTTTGATTTAAAATGTTATTTAAAAAATAGTTTTTGAATAATTTGTATCATTAAGATTAATCGTTTTATTTTATTTTCGTCATCGTATACATTATTTTTCGTCGTATATTATTTTTCGCACTTTAAATGAGATTCCATGGCGGAGAAATTTTACATTATAATTTTGAAAATGTTGAAATAAGGCATTCTACTGTAATTAAAATTTAAAATATGTTTAAGTTACATTTGTTTGTATTTACAAGACTTGGATTGTTGCAATGTTATTTTATTATTAGAAATTGTTAAGACTTTCACTTGTCACCTTGCCTTTAAATAGATCGGAACGCCGCCATTTCGGCGTATTTATTCCTAAATATTTCCTAAAAAAATTTCTCGAGTGGCGAGCGCAACCGGAAGACGCATAGTAGGATGAACCGCTGGATCCAGATCACTTAAGATCGCAATAGGTGGGCGTCTTTGGGGGAAGCCTAAGTCCAGCAGGGGACTTAATAAGCTAATGGTGATGATTACCAAATATTAAACGTGTAACCTTCTGTGTAACCTCCTTTCCTAGTCTATTACTGTTCTTAACCCTAGAAATATAATCTACGTCCGCAACACGTACAGACCGACTCAATAGTGCTATTTCTTCTTATCTGAAATGCGCAGCGTGCTGTTTCTCTTAGTCAACTCAGGCGTCGGCTGGAGTAGTGTGAAATAAAGAGGAGTTCAATAGTACAACTCAGAAGCCATTCCTACGTCAAACAATAACCGATATTAATGATATCGAGAAGTAACGAGACGTAAACGCAAATTAATAATAATACACTAAAATTGGTTATTGTCCCTCGTAATGTCTTTGTTCATCAACAAAGTCTTATTAATCAATATCATGAGATTTTAAACATTTTAGTTAGGAGACAACTTGCAAAAACAGGTGAACAGTATTGGCTTTCTAATGTGTGTCCTATACACATACTATAAATAAAATAGCAGTACCTTTCCATACCCGCATGACGTCATTACAGGTAGAATGAACGGAAATCGAAGCGAAACAGAATATGTCTTTGTTTTCATAAATGGTTTCACTAAATACCTACGTTCATATGATTTATACGAATAATCGCACTATTTAAACTGCAATAAAATGGTTTTATTTTTTTTACTAAGCTAATGGAATTGGCGAAGAGCCGACATAGGTAAATATACAAAATAATTTAAAATATAAAAGGTTTCTTATATGAACTTCTATAATTTATGGTTGTTGTACAAGAGATAACCTATTAAATATGTTAACACGGCCTTACAATTTATATAGTATATATTACAGCCTTTTAACCCTTTATATAGTTTCCATCATTCAAAAATAAATTTTAACTTTACACGCTGTAAGCTTGTCGACCACGCGCCGGATTGCTGATATTTTACTAAAGCTTAAAAAAATTTTAAACGTTTGTTTTTTCGATGTTATGTACGGTCGTTAGAGCTTAAAATTTAATTCAACAAATATTTTCACAAAAAACCTATTATTGAACTATTTATTGACATCTTTAAAGATTCAGAGTATAGTTATTGGACATAGCAAACAAATCAATGAAGTGTTTGATAAGATAATAATGTGATAAAAAATTAGGCAAAAATTATTTTTTTAATGTTTCAATACGCATACTATATTTATTAATATGCACTTTTTACTGCGATAGCGCACAATATAAAAATTCTAACTAGTGAACATTATTGAGTATTTGGCAAACAGAACGAGCCGCAGGTGATTTTCAATATTACGTAACTGGCGTCACTTCGGTACCTCAGTGCATACACTGCTCGATAGCGCTGGCTTTTTACCTCTGAATTACTATAGTTTCGGTTGAATAATCACGTGTTTTCCGATATAAAACAACAACAAAGGGCTTGGATCCATCGTGTGGCTAGTCGGACAGGTTATCGGTGACCTAATTCTGCAATTTATGCCGATGCGGGCAGCCCGATCTCTCCTTGCTCACTAATTGTTCTACCTGCATTATGTGCATTATCTGTGGATCCTTTTATTTTAGAAATGAGTCATATACCAGCTAACTAGTGCCTAAATATGTCATATGATTCAAATTACGTATTCAATTTTGTTTATCGAAACAGTGGCAAATTAGCAGGAGGCTCACCTAGGATAAGCGGTCTTCCACCCATGGACTTCTACCACCTTTACCCCTTACAGGGCTTTGGGTGCGTTGCCATTCTTATACCTACCATACTATAATTATACTTTTCTCCGCTGGAGGATCTATAGTATTATAATATAAAGAGGTAAAATTTGTACGATTCTGTCGTTGTAGAGGGTAATCTTTGGATTTACTAAAGCGATCTTGGAAATTTACTAACAGAATTTTCACCCGTGGGAGAGCCATGCTGAGGCATATGCTGACCCATTAATTGAGCCGGCTCTTCCAAAGTGATACCATGAGCTCACAGAATACTCAGCGTGAAACGGTACTTGTATTATATTTCGTACAGTGAGTGAGGATATCGGAGGCCTTTAAAAATGCCGCTTAAGCGGCGTAAAAAGCCGGCAACAGAACCAATGTGCGGACTGTGGCGCGGTTGTTCATGAGCGGCGGTGTTCTCTTATCATGTAGGTCTCCTATCTACTCCATTGTCCGCTATAGAATATTAATAATAATATAAAAAAAGCTAACTTATTTGTAAGAAACATAAATTATACCCGAAAAATTAAAATGCTTTTTCTTGATAGTCGCATTTGCAAAAAATGTCGAAGAAAAAGCGGTCTTACTATGTTTCTTACGAAGGCTGTCTTAACGAGGACAGATATATGATTGAGGTCTCGAGAAAAGTTGTACAGTTCGATGATATTTATAAAAAATCTGCGACAATATATATCTTTCATAATTTCTATGGCAACACAAGGCTTTCGGAGTCAGGTAGTATCTTATAATAATAATAAGTGTTACTTAGCTCGCTATACAAGTTCTCGTGTGATATTAAAATTAATAATTATTGACTAAATGGTCCCATACATATAAAACTTTTCATTCAGCCATCTAGGAAAGCCATCAGGTTTTCAATTATGAGACAGGATTATCTCAAGATTAACTTTATCATATATTTTTCTTATGGACACTATAGCAAACGAGCAGGAGGCTCACCCAGAGATAGCTGTCCGCCGCCCAGGGCTACCCCTTGCCCTTGCAGAGCCACGGGTGCGTTGCCGGCCTTTAAGGAATATATACGCACTTTTATTGAAGGTCCCCAAGACATATTGATTTGGAAATATCCCTACTGTTAGCACAATGCAAAAATATAATGTAACAATATTTTAAACACATAAACAATAAATGTATTTTATGTTTATATACAGTATATTTTATTAACATAAAGACTGAAACGTACTGGAAATGAGATGAATATTATTGATAAGTAACGTCACGACAAAAGTCAAAAGGAAATTATGCTGAATAAAGTTTTGTAAGTATAATAACAAAAAAAGATTAATTACTCGTCTTGAAGCGTAAGGTATTTAAGATACTGTTCCCTTTTATCTATTGAAACTGTAAGCAATAACATCGAAATTTGGAAGTCCAATTTCCGATAGAGGTCTCGACTGATCGTTTAATATAGATTCACTGAAATTGACGAATTACCCGGTTGTCCTGGATAATCATGGAAGATTTCAATTAAGCGCTTGAAGAAAAAACGATCTTCACGATGTACGAAAGATGACGATAATTATTTTGAAGATAAGGAAAAGGTAATAATAATCTTTCAGATGTATTTCGTAAAAAAAGAGTATATATGACGCAGGTATATTTTTTAAATTATGTAGCGGACAGCGGGGCAGGCGGTCTTCCATGTTGGTAAATAATCACTGCTGCCCATGGACAACCGTGCCACAATCTGTACTTTTATTGTGTTGCAAGCTTTGAACTTTGAGCGGTACAAATTCCACTGGTATCCTCATTGAAATACAGTATAAGTACTGTTTCTAGCTGGTATTCTGTGAGTCTGTGGTAATATTATGGACGAGCCAGGCCAAATAGTGCGTCCGCATATGAATCAGGACGTCTCTCCCACGGGTATAAGTATTAAGGTACTCGCTTTGCCACTGTCAAGTCTTTCCAAAGACCGGATGAATTTTACAAATTTGTTCAGTACTATAAATTTAATAGTTATCTTCATTTACAGACAGACTAATCCAGTACCAGTAGCTAGGCAATTTGTATTCTCATTCAATTCTACGGGATATAAAATGAGGATAACATATATCAATAGCACAACGCAAATATAATAAAAAATGGAAATATATTTAGTATTCTTCATAAATATTCTAATTTAATTACGTTCTGACAAACATCAATTTTAATGTAAAAATCAAATTATAAATAGAAATGGATCACATTGTACTAATTGATGAACGATGTTCATATCAAATTGTATTGACCATTTTGTATAATCTGTGATCGGTCTTAATTAACGCGAATAAAACAATATTTATTTATTTTTAACAGCCTTTTCATCAGTTCACTAATCTAATAAAGTGACACGTTTTGATGGGACTGAATTAACATTTACTAACAAGTTGTTCTTATAATTTGATAACAAAATTAAATAATGTTCGAGTGGACCTCTAATAAGAATTAAACAGACAGATAAATATGTTGGTTATTTTAAATATATAAGTAAAAGTTAAACGATTGAAAATGTAAGTTTTTGGAAGGTTCTTGGACTGCCGCTTCTTTTTGCCGGATATATCACGATTTTAACCGGTAAGGTGTTGTTTTTCATCTAAATTATTTTTTTTCATTTTTTTTATAGCGGACAATGGAGCAGGTGGGTCTACTATAAGGTAAGTCAACGCTGCACATGAATAACCGCGCAGAAGTCCACGCGTTGGTTGTGTTGCGGGTTTTTTCCGCCGCTTAAGCGCCACTTTTAAGGGCCTCCTATATGTTCTCTCACTTTGCAAAACGCCAGTACAAGAACCGTTTCACGCTGAATATTCAGTGAGCCCATGCTATCACTCCGGATGAGCAGCCCCAATTTGTATGTCAGCATATGCTTTAGCATGGCTCCCCCACGGGTGAAGATAATTTAATAATATGTAGCATTTAATTTGTTATTTAGTAAATTATATTTGATAGATTTATCAATTATAACTATATTAATTCATCAATCTATCAATTATAACCCGTCATTACATAAAATACATTCATTCTTAATTTATTACTGACTATAAAATACATGACTGAATCATTATAAAATTGTTAAATACAGATAATAATATATAACTATAAATTTCCAGTAGGTATATTTCAATTTGATTATATCAATTCAACAATATAATAAATGAAAAGCTGGTTTAATTGTTAGGTAAATGTTAGTTTCATTTGAATCAGATTATTAATTATCTAATATAAAATGAAGGAAGTCCAATGGGGAGGCCTATGTCCAGCAGTGGACTTCTTACGGCTGCAATGATGATAGTGATGAATATAAAATAATCGTGTTACAATGTTTCAAACAAAATTTCAATGAAACGTCTTTATTCTTATACATTTTGTGTATATATTCAGTAGGTCTTATAATAAGTCGTAAACTATTTTTCATGCTTCTAACACCTAAGTGAATTGTGGTGATTTTTTTTAGAGTTTGGGATATATATCTTTTTTGATTTGGCTTTGAAAGTACAGATAATCCTAAATATAGACGCTTCTTCCGTAGATCACTTCTTCCCAGAACATACAGTATAATGTATATGGCATAAGATTTTCCGGATCAGCTAGTTATAATTATATATATATCTTATTATATTATATATATAATTATCTTCTGAAAACGACTTTCTTACCTGAATAAAAAGATGTTTTTAGCTGTAAACACTCGCTGACGCTAATAAAGTATCTAAATTCTTTTTCAAAGCATCATTAACGCCGTTCAAAGTCATTACGCTGGTGTCTTTAGCAGAAAATGAAGACGTTAATATTCAAACATTTCATTTTATTAGTCTGCGGGGTATTTCCTACAGATTACGTTGAGTTAATCTCAGTTGAAAGGATTCTACTGCTCAACGGATGTCAAAGAAAATACCTCCGCGGTCGGTAATCATAGCTGGCTTTTATATGACTTTACTTTTCAAGAGTAATATTGCCTTTATCTATCTCTCCACATCACCAGAATTACGATATTCTGTGATCAAATATTGCAAGCCTATGTTACTACATGAAAACCGATTCTAAATA
This sequence comes from Delias oraia, assembly GCA_018230265.1. Lineage (NCBI taxonomy): Eukaryota > Metazoa > Arthropoda > Insecta > Lepidoptera > Pieridae > Delias > Delias oraia. Next base: position 3,135 of record DWCF01006615.1, on the reverse strand, counting down.
TTTTCCACAAAATATCTTATATACACTTCATAAGCTAATTATTATATAGGTTAAAAATTTCAATACAATATACTTTTAACTCTAAGAAAAAGCTTAGCTTCCATTGAATTTGCAATTTGTTACAAATCACAGTAAAAATCCAAGTTATTGTGTGTATAATGCACATCAGTGGCCTATCAGTGGCCCATCAGTTTTTTTTATGATAGGTTACGGTGGCAAACGAGTAGTAGGCTCACCTAGGATAAATGGTTCTCCGCCAATGGACACCGCTAGCCTTTTTTTCGGCCACAGGTGTGTTGTCGGCCTTTAAAATTCGTTAATTTTTACTTTCAATTCAGTGCTCATTCATAATTTACAATGATTTGTAGTTTTTCCACTTTTATAGAATTGATATAAATGGAAGCCTTTCCCTCAAATTCAACATTTACTCGTATACATACATTACCGAAGTAGATATCAGTGTCATATACAGAGTCAAGCGTGTATCACGGGGAAAAGTCAACAAGCTCGATCTTAAAGTTTGAGTAACGTGGAGCAGATTGCTAGTAACTTTGTGGGAGCGACATTCAGCTTGTACAATGTTGACTGACACGCCATTATTGTGCTTGTTATGCATTTAATTACACAGGGTGTTCGCGACGAGACGTACACGGGCGGTTTTGAACCCAACTAGCCCTATATACCTAACATTGGTACGTTACACAGTACAAACAGCATAAAGCAAAATTAAGTTTGTACCTTACGTATATTTCTATAGTCTAGACCTCTATAGTCTTTCTATTGTCTATTAGCTGCCCAGACTATTGATAGAGTTCGCTTTATAAATAGTGATTGGTCTGCAATTATTATTAATGACCGGGAACATACCCGCGCCCCTGCAACCGCCTGTGAGCCTCCTCTGAGCAATCCTGTGAGCCTCCTGCTCGTTTGCCACCGTTTCCAAAAAAATTGTTTCAATTCACTGTATGGTTTGTATGGGTACTAAAAACGATGGTTTTTATTATTTTTTCTATCAATCTTATATTATAGCGGACAACGGAGCAGGTGGGTCGGGTCTCCTACATGGTAAGAGAATACCACCGCCCATGGGAAACCACGCCTCAATCCGCGCATTGGTTGTGTTGCTGGCTTTTTACGCCACTCAAGCGGTATTTATAAGGGCCTCCGATATCCTCACTCACTCAGCGAAACATTGTATACTGAATATTATATAACACTGTGTATTAAAGTATTCTGTGAGCTCGTGGTATAACTTCGGACGACCCGGCCCAATTAGTGCGTCGGCATATGTTTCAGCATGGCTCTCCCACGGATACGAGGACTCAAGTTTGTCGAATTTTATCTCTATAAAAACTTTCCAAGTGAACTGTAGTGGATAAATTAAAAAGGTTAACCGAATTCGTCTTGCCGTTCTCGAATTTTCCGTTTAGCAATATAAAAATTCATATGTCAGTTATTCCATATTGGAAGAATGAAGTTAATAACCAGGATGTTATTTCTACTTTGTAGCTTTGTCATTCACTTGTTTCCTTGCCCTTTCCTATATCGTAGTAAATTATAGATGTATGTTGTATTTCTTTATGCAGCTTTTCCTTTTTAAGATTATTCTTCCATATCGTGTAAGCTTTTACTGTATTGAAATATAGTTAAACACATTGTAAATTTCATTATTGTGGATCCAGTAATTTATTGGATTATAATTCTTTCTTATTTCTTAAATTATTTCTTGGATGTAACAAACAATGATAGATCTTGTGTAATTTATCGCTTTTAACAAAAAAAGCTTGTATACATGAAAAATTTAAGCGAAATAAATTCAGAATTTTGTTAGTTATGTGTACAAACATCAACTCATCACTTCGGGTGTGAAACTACTAAATACAACGTAACACAAAAACAGAGGTTAAACATATAACACTCCACTTTTTAGTGTTGGACATATTTCTACAAGTGCCGGTGCAAGCTCAACTAGTCTAATGAATACCGAAAATAGAGAAAATTTGTTTAGTTTCTCCCTTTTCCATTTCCACCTCTATTGTACAACACTGCAGGTGTCGTAAATGTTTGTTTATTAGTTCAACTATGCGTTTTATTTATTAATTAAAAGTTTGTCGATTGCATTTTATTACTCCGAATATGCATTAAAATATTGCGTGTACTTAAAGACAATGCATACAGTAATAAGAGTCTAAATAAATAAGGTATTTAAGTAGGTAATTTTAAAAGATCCTAGTATTTCCATTTGTAATATACCTACCATAAAATGGTCATAGTATTTACAGGTTTTGGTTAGTTAATGCTAAATTTTAAGTTTTGTATATATTATTTTTACACATGTTATTTTCTATTTTTTGTAAAATTTTCAAATAAAAATATTCATATCACGACGTGAAACACACGGAAAAAAGCAAAATACTAGTTGTATGCAAATGTATTTACAAGATGATAATATTCCTCTTACAAAAAACCTATTCGCTATCATGTTCTGTTACGTATTTTCCACCTCAGAACATATTGTAGCCGAAGAGCGACTACATTATAATATCTCTTATAAATTCGTTGCGTATTAATAGTACCTGACAAAGTTCAATGTTTTCAAGCTTGACACAATTTTTTATCATTAAATATCATCAATTTAGGGTTAGCCATCAACAATTAATCCAACATCAAACTATTTTCAATTATTTGAGTTAATATAGATAGAGATGAGATAATAATCATTTAACCGCGCGAGAGCCACGCTGAAGCATATGCTGCCCACAGATATTTCAGCGAGAAACGGTTCTTGTACTGTATTTCACGTGTGAGTGAGGACATCGGACGCCCTTTAAAGTGCCGTTTAAGTGGCATAGAAAGCCGCTAATACAACCAATACGCGGACTATGGCGCGGTTGTTCTTGGGCGGCGGAGTTCTCTTACTATATAGGAGACCCACCTGCTCCGTTGTCCGCTATAGAATAAAATGGATCAACTTGGAGGTGCGTTGCTGTTCAATAATATTGTTTGAACCTCAGAACCTTTAGTTGATGATTTGAGACTCATCATCATCATCATCAGTCCATCTAAATCCACTGCTGGATATAGGCCTCCCCCAAAGACGCCCACCCGCTGCGATCTTGAGCGATGTGGATCCAG
>DWCF01006614.1:0-12071 GCA_018230265.1 Delias oraia | reverse complement strand
ATTTACAAGTTTTTAGATACTAAAAGATAATTATTTCAGAGGGCTATATTATGAAATTCTAATTAATAAATTAATTGACTGTTCACGAATAAGTAGACTCAGGTTTAATTTTTATAAGACGTGGCGCATACCTTACTAGAGCCGGGAGTATTATTTGCATTTTTATTCATGTGTTCTTTGCACAGATGTGATAGTTTTACAAATATTTGCTCATGTCTGTTAACTATATAAAAATATTATTTTAAACAGAATTTTGTTTACTAAATTTGATTCAATTTTGATTGTTACGTTGTCAAATTAAAAAAAAATCTTTTTTAAGCGTTGTATGGTTCTGGAACCTTTTAGAATGAGAATTTTACACTTCGTTTGTGCAGAATTCTGATAAATAATTAATTACGTTGCACTGAATAGATAGTAAAATAAAACATGACGTACTCGTGAAATGGCGCCAAAACTTTTTGGCTAAACGGCATAAATTATGAATTTAACAATTCTAAAGATTTTTTTAAAATCTATCTTGAAGACTAAGTATTGATATTAGAGTTTTGGCACCTTCACAAAGAGTGCGTTATGTTTTATATTATTTTCTAAAAAGTTGGAGTTTTATATATAAACTATTTGGCACAAGAAAACAACCGAATAGTGTAACAACTACAAGTACCATAAAGTGTAATATAGTCTTCATTTCATTGTATTTCTCATAATGAAATAGGCTCGAAGGGCTAGAGTCCAGAGAAGTAAATCATTTAAAAAATTACATATCTAAAAAATATTTTTCTCTTTGGTTTCATTGTACATTCCAACAGCAACTATGTTTTAACAACTTAAATTTTTACCAACATAAACTTTGTAATTATGTTTTGTACAAGTAGGATAACGGAAATTAAATAAATTTGCCAAAATGTGGCAAAACACATCCGGTTGCCATAACAACGAAATTATAAAAAGACTCAAAAAACAGTTGGCGAATTTTGCATGCAAATGTAAGGTATGTGAAAAATACAATGTCACATCAATGCATGAAGACATATGCATGGGAGAGAAATCAAGCGATAAGCCTTTCGCATGTGCAAAGTTCAATCACAGTGTTACGCAATGTCCCGGCTGCTATGTCGCTTACAATCTGATCCAAACGACAAATAAATCATACAAAGACGAAGAAACTGATGTTAATATAGCAAAAGCATGCGCTGATAAAGGTATGCAGAAGAGTATTGATGGTATACATAAAACTACTTCTATGACGAAGAAGAATGTAACGTATTCGGAATCTGTTATAGCTGATATTTATGGAAAGGAGATGTTTGAAGATGATGAAAAACCGGTCACGTTAAAATGTAGCGATGAAAAACTATACAAGGAAAGGTATTGCTTGTGTCTGGAAAGTTTTATTGATTCTATCAGACCACCGCTTAAGTATCGCCATTGAAGTACTAAATCAATACACATTCAGATTGGTTATAAATAATGAATATTTGGGTAAAGCTAAAACAAAAGAAAAATTAATACCTAGAAGTTTTTTCAATCACTCCTACGTACACAAATATTTTTTTTTAATTTAAAAAATTTTGTAAAGACAAAATATAACATTCATTAAATTTTTATGAACCTATGCCAAGCGATCTTGTAGCATACCATGACGTCAGGGTTGAACGGTTTAATTCCCAATATATATTTCCCTAAGTAAAGATACCGGTGGCTGATCATATTATAATGCTTATGCGGCGTAAAAAGCCGGAACATAACCAAAGCGTGGATTATGGTGGTCGTTCTTAAGCCGCAGTGATTGCTTATCATTCAGAACACTCAATTGTCCCTTTCTACGCTATATAATAAAAAATTAAAGAACACTTTAATCAAATATATTTGAAGAATATTATATCTTTTAACAAGGTGTTGTATAAATTATTTAGCAGAATAGTGGTTTATAAATCTCGCGGACGGATCCGAAACTTGTACCCACTTCGGCATCCAATAGTATGGGGTGAAGTGATCTTGTCCGGGAAAACTTTTCTCAAAAATATACCTGTAGTATTTCGATTCAGATGTTGTTGGCTGGACGCCTTTATGAACACGCTCCTCTGGTGGTAACCTATCCAACACGATCTCCGCTATTGTGGTAAATAAAGACTTTTTCACGGACGCCACACCATCGCTAAATGCCTCTTTGTGTCTCCATAAAATCGAATCAGGTAGTAAACCACTCTTAGCAAAGCTACTCCTAAGAAGATGCTTTTCCACGCCATCTTGCGGCTGTCTTAGTTTCTGATCTACCCTTAGATAGTGGCTGGTGAATTGTATGTCTAAAAACGGCACTCGAAGCTCCAAACTCCAAGCGCTTGTGGTTCTATCTGCTCGCAAGCCATCGTACAAGTAAATATCTGATAGTAATCGTATGCTTTCTTCGTGGCCGGCCTGCGCAGACGGCGCATCCCTGAAGTAGATGTACCCTTGTGCCAATTCATCAGCGCCCTCACCGCTGAAGATGACCGTAGTGTCAGTATTCTCTTTGATATACTTCGATAAGAGATACATGGGAATGCTGGCTCGTGTTGTGGTTATATCGAAGGATTCTAAATGGTAGATGACGTCATCCAATGCCTGTTTCACGTCGTTTTCGTTAAATTGTACCTCGTGATGTTCTGTCCCGAGATAATCCGCAACAGTTCGTGCGGCAATAAGGTCCGGAGAATCACCCATGCCTATCGCGAATGTTTGTATTTTGTACGGTAGGTTTTGCTCTTTAGCCAGCTTGACAACCAAAGCCGTGATGAGAGAAGAATCAAGACCTCCACTCAACAAGCAGCCTATACGCCTATCGGACATCAGACGCTTCTTGCACGCGGCTTCTAATAAAGCAGCAGTTTTTTCATACATATCAAGTATTTCTAGATCGGCAATAGGAACGAACGGTGTGAATTGCGGCGGTGCTCCCGGCGTGTAATATTTCTCTGTACGTTTTAATGCTACCTTGTTATCATCTGTTATATCGTACTCAGCGAAATGGCCGGGCGGGAATTGTCCAAGAGATGCGCCATTAGAAGATTTCTGTTTTAAGCCTATCAGGCCTTTTCCCTCCGAGCATATGCCCAGTACTCCGTTCTTTTCGTCGCTGAGTTTAAATAGAGGGCGAACCCCATACGGATCTCTCGCAATGAATACTTTCCTGGCATCACCATCGACCAGGCAGAACGCAAAGACGCCGTCTAACTTCCTAACAGTTTCCGCTATGCCAAAGTTTTTGTAACAATGGATTATTGCTTCAACATCGCAGTTGGTCTCGTATGGGAATTTGAATTCATCGCGGAGTCTGTTACAGTTGTATATTTCACCGTTGCAGATGAGCGTGACTCGGGGGTATAAATGGAGGCGCATGGGCTGCATGCCGTGGAGGCCGTCCACAATCGCCAACCGTTGGAAGCCAAGGATTGCCAGTTGTTCCCTGGAGTCCTGGTCGATCCTCCAGGCATCCGGACCGCGGTGAACGATCGCTGCAAAGCATTTGATGCATGTGGGTGATAGACCACCTTCTATACCGAACGTCGCCCAGATTCCACACATTTTTCTAAAAAAAAACAAAAAATTTTGCTTAATAATTTTTGACTACGTGAACTATTGAAACATATGGAGAAAAACTGCTTCCTCTTAACTTGGACAAATATTAAATCAAACGAAATCAATCAATTTAAAATATCAGCTAATAGGTAACGTAATAGGCTAATAATATTAAAAATGTATACACGAAACCAGACGTGCAAGATGAACAAAATTTTACAACCTACCGATTTAAAATTTAGGAACTAAAGTATAATTTATGACAAAAATTATTTAGATAATGTGGTAAATGCGAAACGTACCAACAATACTTGCCTTGCTGATTATTTATGAGTTTGTAACAGGTTGCCGGCTCTGATAATAAAATGCGACAGCTGGTTTCACTGATGTGGGGGCTACTGAAATATAGGTTATAAGTTGAATCGTCTGCCGAGAGCCGGTCGATTTAAGCATGCTAAATTAAAACGTCTCAGCGATAACGCCCTGTTTCAGACCGAGCCATGCTAATATCTACTTTATTTCCGTTTGTATAGAAGTAAAAATGATATTCGAAAGTATATAACAGGCAAGGTGCATGACAGAGATAAAAATATTGCAAGCTTGTTTAGGTGAAAAGTGCGATAGTATTGAACAATTGACATAATAAGGATAGATTGTATCATATACAAATTAGTTGAGGGTCGTGGACATTTATAAACTACAAAGAGATTCTAATATATTAATTAACTGTGTTCCAATTTGACTAGCAATATTTAAAACAAAACCTAGGTTGATGCAATACTTTTCGTTTTTTATAGTATAGCAGACAACGGAACAGGTGGGTCTTCAATATGGTAAAAGAACACCGCCGATCATGAATAACCGCGCCACAATCTGCGCTTTGGTTGTGTTGTCTGCTTTTTACGCCACTTATGCGGCACTTTTAAAGGCCTCCGATATCGTCACTCACTCTGCGAAACACAGTTCAAGTACCGTTTCACCGGACGAGCCGGCCCAATTTATGCGTCAGAATATGCTTCAGCATGGCTCTCCCACGGGTGACGGCCACTGGTTGTTATGTTATTCATCATCATCATTTCAGCTGTAGGACGTCCATTGCTGGACATAGGCTTCCCCCTTGGACCTCCATGCACAACTTTTATTATTATTATTATCATTTATACGTTATTCAGTATGTGACTATTAATAAATGTACTATATAACAAAAATAGAAATTTCTAATTTGACTGTTGAGTTCTGTGTTGACTGATTCCTGAATACAAAAATTCTTACAATTAATATTTGTTTTTTTCTTTAATTATGATTTAAGGCATATCCTGACTTAACAACTAAGCGTTTTTCATGAATGAAATGAATTATCTAAGTACCTACTTTAATTAAGTGATTCGATGAATGCCATGTTATAATAGTAAAATATCTTCACAAAATTAAGAAACTTATCTTTATAAACTGTTTTTAGTCACAAATCCATCGATTCACCAAACTGAATACCGTAAAATACGTTCTGTCTTTTCAGAAAGTTTCAGGCAAAAATCTTTTAATGAGCTTTGCTTTATATTTTTGTACTTAAAATCTAAATTACTACAGGTAATACAGAAATATATAATCATACAAAAAAATATATTTTGGAATACATTGCAAAATATATTTTTTTGTATGATATAGCGGGTAACGGAGCATGTAGGTCTCCTTTTTGGGAAGAAAACACCGTCGCCCATGTACATACGCCACTGTCCGCGCATTGGTTGTGACCCTGGCTTTTTACGCCTTCGATATCCTCTCTCACTCAGCGAAACATACCAGAAGTATCGTTTCAAGTACAACTACCGATCACGCTAAGTATTCTGTTAGCACGTGGTAGCACCTCGTACGTGCTGGCCTATTTATTGCGTCCGCACTCGCTTAAGCAAGGCGGAAAACATTATAGGTACATTCGTAGAAAATAAACATCTCAATTATAAAATGATATTTTCTAAAAATGAAATCGTGTATAATATTTTGTATTTTCAAGATGCTTTAGTTTAGGGATTATGATTACCAACGACAAACGTGTATCACCCACTTTCGATGGTGTTGGACATCATAGAACTGACAAAATATTTTAGAATTTGAAAGACGATCTTAAAAGTTTACAGTCATAATAAAAAAATTATTTCGTTTTTAAAATAGATAAACTTTATTGTAATATAAGTTTTGGAGTTTAAGAACAACAATATAAGGATTCCTGTACAGTTTTTATTACTTTCTAGTGGTTAAGTTTTCTTGTTGTATTATGGTATTCCATTATCAGTTTAGTGAAAAATAAAGTCCTGGGTTCAATTTCTTAATTACAAATAGTGAATCTCAAATAGTTCTCACATGAAAGTATATTTTCATCAATTGTCAGGCGGGTTGCATGTTTTCCTGTTGGAAAGATAAGACCGCCCATGGACAATAACGTATCCACTTTTTTTCCAACTTTTTACGTATCTTAAGATGTATAACTTATTGGGCCTCTGGTACCCACTCATTCAGCGAATTCATGCTAGTATTCTGTGAACCGATCCAAATAGCACTTCAGCATGACTCTGTTAAAGCTAAGACAGTGTTAAGGCACACAGTCAGCCACTGTCAAACCCTTTCAAACCGTGAATCGAAACTGTTCCAAGGAAGCTCCTAAGACCACATGACACGCGGCTATTAGCATTTTAATATACCTACGATTGGAAGAAAGGTAAATTCTACTGAATATATTGCCTAAGATCCAAGTTACGATATTACATTAACAATAATGAAAAACATAATGAAATAATACTTTTTCAACTTTATTTATTGTAACATATACAAATAGTCATACTCTTTTTGGTATAAAAATATAATTTATATATATTATATTTTATATTTATCATTTTTTATGGTATAGCGAACATTGGAGCAGTTGTGTCTCCTATATGATGAGAGAATACCGCCGCCCATGGACAACCACGCCACAGTCCGCGCTTTGGCATTTCACGCAGCTTAAAAGGTATATTTTTAATGTTCGATGTCCGATGTTCTCACTTACTCAGTAAAACATAGTGTAAGTATTATGTGAGCCTGTGGTATCATTTTGGATGAGCCGGCACAATTTGCCAAGAACCTTATCTATTTATCAACTAGATTTCAGTTGTATTGGAATATACTACGTAATAGTAAGATTATCGGGGACCTTGATATAAAAACCGCTTAAGCGGCGTAAAAAGCCGGCGACACGACCAAAGCGCGAACTGTGGCGCGGTTTGTGATGGAAGACATTGTTCTCTCACCATACAGTAGTTCCACCAGCTCCAATGTCCTCTATATCATAAAAAATAGTAATTATATTATAGAATCCGAAAGCCGGTTCAATTTTATATTTATAATTTAGCAACAGTGATATTATCATTATTTATTTTATATTCAATAAAATTACACACGTATCACGAAGTTATAAAAATGTATTCTCTAAAGCTAGGTACACAATTAGTTGTGAAGATTTTATTGTACACTGAATTCAAAAGACAATACCAACCCACAGAATACTATCGTAAAGCTGTAATGATTCGCTGAGTGTAGAGGCGTACGCTGAGTACGCTGGCGGCATAGTAAGTTTTACCACTTAATCGGCCAAACATCGGCATCACAAACGAAGCGTGGATTGGACTTATTGATTTGATTTTTTAATCATCATCGTCATTACCATTTCAGCCGTAAGATGTCCACTACTGGACATAAGTCTTCCCTTTGGACCTCCTTGCATAACTTACAGAGGTGACCTGCATCCAGCGTCTTCCGGCAACTACTCTGCGTGCAATGTGGCATGCCCATTGCAACTTATCTTGCTAATTCGGCGGGTTATGTTGGAGACTGCAATACATGCAGTTAATCCACACAGCATCCAACAGCACACAAATGTAAATCACTTGTTTAGTCAGCGAAAGACTGATTTAATATAGCATTATCAAAGTTGTAAGAAGCTTTGAATATTCCTTTGATTAGGTGTGAGATTTCACCGCCACCCATGGCCACAATTCGCGCATTGATTGTTTTGGCGGCTTTTGTGCACATTAAGCGGTATAATTTCATCAGTCTCCTATACTTTCGGAATTTCACAGTAAGTAATTTTACTGATAAATTTTTAAGTTTATGACTCTATGGACAGCCGTAAAATACTTAAAAAAATGTCCTTTTGCGCTTTCTAAATAGAGCGACTTTATATTTAAACTGAATAAAAATCTAAATAAAACATTTCATGTTAGATAGATGGTCAATTCCCGAATAGATGTCAAATTAAATGACAGATAATGCTTTGAAGAAAATCCAATTTCTTTATTGTATTATCTGTATCCAAAAATGAGAACCCAAATTGAGTTTCTCACTTCTTTTTATCAGATCTGGAAGCTTTTTGTAGTAAAAAACTTTGTGACGTTCTTATGCGTTCTGTTACGAAAAATTAAGATATTTTAGACTTTATTAATATATACTCCTAGCTTTATATTCAAGTAAAACTTATATAAATACTGTTGTTTATAATTAATTTTATTACTTAAATTATCAAACATGAAACTTAGCCTATTTTTCTTCGTCGTTGCCGCTTTTTTGGCTCTATTCGTCGGCAATGGAGAATGTAGCGTCGGCAAGATAATTAAAAACGGGGCAAAAGTCGCGGTAAGTTACTATCTTTTTTATTTTACTCTACATATTAAAAAAATAAATTAAAAAAACACTACATTGTAAAATTATTTAATAAATTATTTAAATCGGAAAACATAATATATGTGATTGAAGAAACTCTTTAAGAAGAATTTGGACGCTTACGCGCCGTAATAAGATATAGAGCAAATGTGCATAAAAACATTTTATGGCATTTAAATACGCCCAACAAAATCCCATATGGGGTAAGGGTTTGCACTGAATAAATCTTACAAAAATTGGCAAAACTTTTTGCAAATTTAGTACAGATAGGAGATTATTTGAAAAATAGTTAATAAATAATTAATCTTGTAAATTAACTATGAAGCGATAGGAATCTTGTTCGATCCCAGGCCCGAATATATATTTATAATCTAATTTATTCGCTCTTTGCTAATGCTTGTCAGCAGCCAGGTGAGTGTCTTAACATCGCCATAACCGTGGGAGAGTCATGCTAAATCATTTTCTAACACACAAATTGAGCCAGCTCGTCCGAAGTAATATCACCGACAGGATACCAGCGTAAAATACTACTAGCTGTTTCACTTAGTGAGTGAGGATATCGGAGGACCTCGAAATTTCAGTTAAAGCAGCGTAAAAGGGCAACACAATCATATCACGGATTATGGCGCGGCTGTCCATAGGCGGCGGTGATACCAGAGAGGAGACCCGCCTGCTCTGTCATACCATAAAAAAGTTGAGACTGTATTTCATTATGTGCACATGGTCAGAAAAACTCGACTCAATTTTGTTATTTTTATACATAATATATTTGGGTAAATTCGTGAATAGTCGATAAACTTAGACCAATGACGACCATAAGTGATCATATTTATGATACCAATAACAGTCAGGCAGGCAGGTGGGTCTCCTCTATAGTAAGAGATCACAGTTGCCCATTGGCAACCGCGTCACAGACTGGTTTTGCGGTTAGGTGGGTGCTTTTTACGCCGCTTAAGCGAATTAATTTCAAAGCCCTCCAATATCCTCACTCAGCGAAACACAGATTCACGTTGGTGTTCTGTCAGCCCGTGGTATCACTTCAGACGAGTCAGATTTTGCTTTAGCATGGCTAACATTGATTTGATGACTACTTCTTACAGAGTGGTGCCTCTGGAGTCATTTCTGCCGCTGAAGCAGCTCATGAAATATATGAAGAGGCAAAGAATCATGGCAAATCATAAATTACTCTTACTCTATTTATAAAAAAAATAATTTAGTATAATAATAATATATATATATATTATAAATACATAATTTTATCCCATTGATTGTTACGTCAGACTAAGAAAAACAATTTTGTCTGTTTAAATTTAATATGTAAAGTTTAATGAATATACTTTTAGTCTAAATATTATTTATTTTAATTAATAACTAAATATAATTGCATCGATTCGTCTGTAGAAATACCACGCACACACAGAATACCAGTATGAAAAGAAATCAAGTTTCGATAAGTAATTAATAGATCCGACAGATTGGTCTACTAATACTTAGGTAGATTATAAAACCGGCAACATACCCATTTTCATGAGTTTGATGTGATTGTTTATGGACATCGGTGATCTCTTACCATCAGTAGAATCGTCTGCTATGTTACTTAATCAAAAATTAAAGATATGAATTTTTTTTAATTCTATAGCGGGCAACGAAGCTAGTGGGTCTCCTATATGATAAGAGAACACCGCCGCCCATGACCAACCGCGCATCATTCCGCGTATTGGTTATATTACCGGCTTTTTACGCCGGCTTTTTTTACTTTTAAGGGCCTCCCATATCCTCACTTACTCTGCGAAACACAGTACAGTACAGTTTCACGCTGAGTAATTTGTGAGCCCGTGGTATCACTTCGGTCCAATTAATGCGTCAGCATATGCTTCAACGTGGCTCTCCCAGGGGTGAAATATAATATATATTATATAAATAAATATACTAAATTATATTTTTTTTTCAGATAAAATATTATTATACTAGTATATTCTCGTACCATTTCAGAATCAATAGATACAGCTATCTTTATCTTTAAGAATAAATAATATTAATTATTATTAACACACTGTTATCTGCTCTTTCTTTCAATATAATGAGTTAGCGTCTGACCCCCGATAATTAGTCAGAGAGTTATTATTAAATTTTCATATTAAATTAAAAATATTATTAATATAAATATAATAACATTTTTATATATATTTTAATTAAAATGGAAAAGCAACCGAACAAAAGGCGCGCATAGGAGAAGCGGTCGTTCGCCCATGAACACTCAGTATCTGCTAGGCTGCAGGTACGTCGTCCTTTTAAGAATAGATACCCTCTTTTTTAATAGTCATATTGATTTGGAAGTACTTCTAAAGGCATCCGATCTCACAAACTGGTAGTGCGCGACATTAAATACCTTAAAAACGCTCAAAAAGACAAATATCGTGATAATTCAACTTCGGAAGAAAAGTAATTAACAATTAAGAAGTGAAACCACGGTCTCACAGAATACTCAGCGTGAAATTGTAGTACTATGAAACGGCGCCTCAACAATATCACTGAGTGAATGAGGTTATCGGAGGCCTTTAAAATGCCGCTTAAGTAGCTAAATAAGCCGGCAACACAACAAATTCGTGGAATGTGGCGTGGTTGGCCATGGGCGACGGTCTACTCTTACCACATAATAGACCCACCTGCTTCGTTTTCCGCTATAACATAAAAATATATATTCATTAATACAGTGTACTAAAGCTATATAATGCAAAAACAAAGTTACTAAGTAAAATACATTTTAATTAGTAAATTTATTAAGTTAAATGTAAAGTTACATTTTCTTTTCTTTTACTTAGTAATTCCGTATTTTGCAACCGGTTGAGCTGTTTTATTACAAATACACAGACACAGTACGGGAATTTCCTTTTCCTATTTGACTTAGTACCAATGATAAAATGAGCTCTTACACCGTTTTGGACGAGTGACACTCCGGGGTTCGGTGAGTCCCCTCGTAAACGCAATTCAAACAAACACGAGATAAGTTCATTTATATAAGCTGCCCGCGAATTCGCACTCAATCGTACTTAAACCTCGACGATGGATTTCAAGAAAATATTCTTAATAATTCTCCTTTGTGCATTCGCCATAATTGGCAGTGACGCGAGACCGGGGAAAATTCCAAAGGCTGTTATCAAAAAAGGCGCGAAACTTATTGTAAGTGTGATTTATTTCTTGTATTTTATTTTAAGAGGCTTGAGTTGTTTTTCAAGTTAACATGACGTCATGAGTACAGGGTTCGAATTGCAGTCTGTAAATAATTTAATTTGTTAAATTATTCCGTTATTGCAATGGGCTGACAGTTACCGGTAGAGTATTAAAAGTCTAAACATTGTTCTTTACGTAGGAGAGCCATGCTAATTTACTCATTGGATCGACACGCCACCTGATACAACTTACAAACTGAATACTTACCAGTAAGTAATTGTGTTTAGTTAAGTGAGTGACACACCGTTTAATCGACGTGCAGATTAAAATAAATAAAAAACGCGTTACCTTAAAATTAACAAAATATAATTGTCAAGGCTTCTTAATCGGCAACAACCTTACCCATAAACCTAGAAATATTTATACCTTATCATTTTTCACTATGATGATAATTAAAGTCACTTAAATACAACGTGAAACGATAGATTTGCTTGTGTAGTAAATTTTTCCTCGTTAGATCCATAAATAGAAACCCGTTCAAATAATGTGTTAATCATTTTACGTTGCAGGGTGATGGTATTCGAGCATTGAACGTGGCGAGTACAGCACATGACATCTACTCCGCCTTGCATCCCAAGAAGAAAAAGCACTAA
>DWCF01006613.1:0-12074 GCA_018230265.1 Delias oraia | reverse complement strand
ATGGGCGGAGACCGGAGACTTTATCCTTCTCGTTGCTGCTTTATTTTTCTTTATAAATAATTTCTTATGAAGCGACTGTATCTTTTAATACCTCCAAATCTGGACGTGATATCTCTGAGTACTGCCAAGAAACCTTTTTTAAAAAAAATTATAACGACAGTTTCAATTTAATTAATTATGACAATTATAACAATTTTAAATAATAAATGTATATGCTTTTTAAATAATTTACCTTTAATATATACACAAATATAAAACTTTATAAGAATTATGCTTTAGCTGACAACGGAGCGGATGTGTCTCCTATATGGTAATCTTCACCGCCCATGAACAACCGCGCGTCAGTCCACGCATTGGTTGTGTTGCCGGATTTCTACGCCGCTTAAGCGGCACTTTTAAGGGCCTCCGATATCCTCACTCACTCTGCGAATCACAGTTCAAGTAGTGTTTCACGCTAAGTATAACTGTGAGCCTGTTTTACTTCGGGCAAGCCGGCCCAATTTGTGCGTTAGCATATGCTTCAGCATGACTCGCCCACGGGTGAAAAATTACATATCTATAACCATTTTTTTAGACAAGACAAGTGTGTATGTTTTTCTATGTATAATAAAAGACTTTTTAACGTAAAACTATAAAAATAAAAATGTATTTTGAAAATAAGGACAAAATAGAACAGTCGAAGTAATTAGTAGTGAGGTGTTAGCCATAAATCGTGTCTCTCGAAAGGAGAAAACGTAATGAAACACCGTGCATTTTCTCAGAGCGGCATCAGTCAGAGCGTACGGGCGGCGGTTGATGTTGTGAAACTGAATTTTCGAAGGTAAATTTTGTAGCTTTTCTTAATATAGTTACGGAAAAGAGAGCAGCTGGATCTCCTATATGTAGTGTTGCCCAAATGCAAGACCAAGGCCAAGACCGCCTAATTTTAGCAATACCAACACTTACCGTGTAAGACTTGAGCATAAACAAGACTAAGCCTTCGTGTCTTGCAGCTGGTTTTTGGCAGTGATTTTTGGAATTTCTCATTTAATTTTTAGACATTTTATAAATCTGGTTTGTCTTTACTACGGCTATGCCAATTCAAGCTCAAAATGTTCCTGTTCCGATAGGTTTTTCTAAGATCTGAAGTACACAATAAATATCAATAGTCTAATAGATAATTCCAAGACTTGCAAAACCAAGACTGGGAGCGCAATAGCAAGACCAAGACCAATACCAGGTGTATTGGCGCAAGACCAAGACTGGCTAAGACTTGAGGAACACTACCTCCGATATCATCACTCACTCAGCGAAACACAGTAGAGGGTCTTACCATATAGGAAACCCACATACCTGCTCCGTTGTCCGCTATAGAATTGAAAAAATACACTAAGTTAAAAATAAGATATTATAAAGAAGGTATCTTGATGTTATCTAAATAATAATAACTGTCATTCGATTTATTTTTTTTATTAAAAGTGGGGCAAATAATCAAGCTCATCTAGGATTAGCTGTCCTCCGCCCATGGACAACCCCAGCGTTTGCACAGTTTCGGGTGTGATGACGGCTTATTAGGAATTGTAATGCTCTTTTTGAAGGTCCCTAGTTGTATGAAAATATTATACATATAATACAATAATTATTAGCGAGTTTTTATCACGATAGGAAATACTTTTAGATTCCTTTTTTTAATGTTATATAAAGTTAGATACCATAAAAGCCTTTCAAATAAGCTTATTTATATATTGTTCTATACCGGA
Source organism: Delias oraia (assembly GCA_018230265.1). Classification (NCBI taxonomy): domain Eukaryota; kingdom Metazoa; phylum Arthropoda; class Insecta; order Lepidoptera; family Pieridae; genus Delias; species Delias oraia. The sequence goes on along the minus strand of DWCF01006613.1, from coordinate 10,335 downwards.
CAATGGAACAGGTAGGACAACCGTTTCACGCTGAGTATTCTGTGAGCCTGTAGTATCACTATCTCTATATTTACTTTAGTGGTACTAATGTCTAGTAAAATACTAAAAATAAAGAGGTGTCCAAGTGGTTATAATTTTCAGTTACCCGTTCTCACAGTAGAGCGTAGCCGCTACAGAAAACAAATTACGAATCATCTGCCCCCCTCGCGAAGACGCTACCTTCCCAGCTCCCCCTTGCCAAATGACTCAGTTAGAGCTAAATTGCTCCACCAGATTGCCGTCTAGCAAAATTTCCGTTGAATTTAAATTTTGAACATCTGTTATTGTTGCGTTCCGGGTTTAATGAAATTGTATCGATTTAATTATTTGAATACATATATCGCTTTCAGATTGTTAATGCTCAGCCCGACCCTCGATTTGAGGCTGCGTTCGTGGATTGGAAGAAATAGTTGAGACGCGTTCCAATTGCCAAATATTGGCACTTGTTTGACCGCTAATGTGATGAATGGGTGGGATTTGCGGTCTAACTTTGAAAAACTGTACGTTTGTCCGTTATTGTTATAAAATTGTGCATTCCAATTTTAAAATGTTGACACGGTCGCTTGACCGCTGTCAATATTTTGTCATGTTAGGCATGAGTGGCGGATTTTGTTTTTTTTTTCATTCAAATTAAAAAAAAATACTTATAAGCTTGACCGCTCACCTGCCTTTTGAAGTTTTACATTCCGATTCCAAAATATTGACACAGACGATTGTCCGCTAATTTAATTACATTAATTTTTTTAAAAATTCATTTAATAATTTACATACAATTAAAAGAAAATAATGCATTAAAACGTTATGAATTTTTAAAATGTAATGTTATGAATGAATTTGGGGTATAGAAGGTTTTAACCTACCTATTATAATCAATTTGAGAAAGAAAATTGTATCAAACCAATATATACAGATAAAGCAAACTTGTACCTACGTAATGTAACTTTGTAAAAAATATTTAAAATAAAAAGGAAATGAAAACCTAGTCTAATGAAGATTTGATTTAGGTAAAAGAAACATATCAAGACATTAAAATTAAAACAACCGTTCTAAATATTTTCAACTTTTAAGACTTTAGTAAACATAAATTAATTTAATTCAACCGGCAATAACATTCGCAGAGCAACAAATCTACGTCTTACCATTTCTTAGGGGTCATTAGCAGAAACGACACCCATTCCGAGGCCCATTTAGATAAAACGTCAGAGATTTGAACGAAGATGCCCCCCACCGCCCTCAAGTAGGAGTTAGGGGTGGGGGGCGCGTAATGAGTCGCGAAGATTTTCTCCGGGTGCAAAATGTTTATAAAGGGTGTGAATTTGCACCCCTGTCTTTGAGTTTGACATAACAGGTAGGTATACTATGAATATTGTTTCAATGAACACAAGTTTAGCTAAGTAAAAACTGAAAACAAAATGAGAAAAAATACTTAAAACGGAACGTGCAATGCTTATATAGCAAGAAGTCTTAAGTTATCTATGGCGCCTTTCTTGAATTTTGACAGTTGAGCTCTATTAGTCTATATCTCTATAATTTATCGTGTAATTATATTGCAATAGTTAAAAAAAGAGGTATCTTGAATACTCAGCAAGAAATAATAGTTGTGGCTATGTGAAACGCAGAGTGAACGAGGATATCGGACACCCTTAAAATTGCTGCTTAAGCGGCCTGAAAAGTCTGCAACACATTCAATGCGTGGACTGTGGCACGGTTGGTGATGGGCGGCGGTGTTGTCTTACCATATTGAAGAAACACCTGCTCCGTTGTCCGGTATACCCATCATTAGAAAAAGGTTATCATATTTAATCATTTCTTTTGTCAATTTGTAGATTGAAATGTGAAATGGAACGTTTTTGAGTTGAAATGCACGTTCCATTTTCAAATTTTAAATTCCCAAGCAGCCTGTAGTGAGAGCAAATTCCATATTCAAACAGGATTTGTTTGCTTATCTTTACTCTTTGCGAACTCGACGTACTTTCTGAATGCATTATTAAGGACAAGGGGAGACGCGAACGCGGCCATAAATACAAGATGGAGCGTAAAATATAATTAAATGTGGAGATTAAATTCTAACATGACCTAACTGGGTTTATTTACTACGTAATATAATTTAAAAAGATATTAATAATAAAATAAATAATAATTGAAATACGTTTATATGTATAAGTAGATTTCTCAAGATTTTAAAGTCTAGAATTGTATTACTTATTTGAGTATTATTTCTTTGTTCTTCGTTGTATTTTTTATGGTATAACAGGCACCGAAACAGGTGCGTCTCATAAATGGTAAGAGAACACCGCCACCCATCACCAACCGCGTCACAATCCGTGTGCATTAATTGTGTTGCCGGATTTTCACGCTACTAATGTGGCATTTTTAAGGGTCTCCAATATCCTTACTCACTCTGCGAAAGTACAAATACCGTTTCACGCTGTGTATTATGTGAGCCCGTGGTATCAGTATCATTCAGCATATGCTTCAGCATGGCACTTCCACGCGTAAAATGATGAAATTACAAAATGAAAACAAATTCGAAATTCAAATAAGTGAATTCAAACTATCTTGCCTCAACTCATAAAAATAGAGCGCAATTTCCAACGAAAATAACATTTAAGCTCGCGTACAAAAACTATACCCTTTTGGGTATACCCACACAGGCGCACGACGCCTTGAGGCAATTCTTCAAAGGGGAAAAAACCCCACCCCTTGTGGGTGTCGACCCCCACCTTAGCGATTCTTGGGGTGAAAAAAGGGGTGGGATACTTAGCAACGAATGGGAATTTAAATTTTGTATTAGTTTTTTTCTTGCCAGTGTAGAGGCGAATAGACAATCGCATCTCGTAACGGGAATAGGCATTTGATTTTTAAATTGCATCATGGTGTTGTGTTCGATGTGTTAATTCAACATGTAGGTATTCAACATAGATTTATTTATAAATAGGACAAATATTTTAATACTATGTTTTTATTTTATAGGGGACAACGAACCAGGTGGGTCACCTGTATGGTAAGAGAACATCGCCGCGCATGAACAACTGCGCCACAGTTCACGCATTCGTTGTGTGGCTTTTTAAGGCGCCATTTTAAGTGCTTCCGATATCTTCACTCACTCAGCGAAAGAAGTACCACTGTACTTACAATTACCGTTTCACGCTTAGCATTCTGTGAGCTCGTGGTATCACTTCGGACGAGCTGGACCAATTAGTGCGTCATCATTTGCTTCAACTTGGCACTCCAACTGGTAATAATAACTTTGAAAATATTTTTTTTAATATATCTACTAAGGATGGTGACAGTTAAATTATCTCGATAATTCTATATTTATTTCTAAAAAGCAATTAATAAATCGCGCTCAGTGTAAAAAATTTAATGCTAAATTAATTCCTTTGATACGTGAATATTTTGGAAGACTTGATTGATTATTATTTAGCATAAAAAATTTAATATTTATATTAGATATGACGTTACTACTTTAATAGTTTACATAAACCTAATTAATATTAAAAGTCATTAAGAACGTTATTAAAACTCACGCATACATAAAAAGCTAGTGAGCCCCCCTAACCCCCCCGACGCACACACATAAAAATCTCCCCACGTAAAAACGTTAACTAGTTCCTCCCCCTCCGGCCGGGTGGGGCCCTCATATCCTTGCAGAAATTTTGTTTACTTCACTCGACAAGGAACTCGGAATCCGGGAAGCGAATAGGAACCGGCGGGATTGCTTTGCGTTCCAAGTTTAAATTTAGTTTTTAATCTGAGTTGTCTATTGCATGTTCGAGATTGTTTCTTTTTAGTTTATGGTATAGCGGATAACGGAGCAGGTGGGTCTCCTATTTGGTAAGAGAACACCGCCGCCCATGGACAACCGCGCCTCAGTTTTTTACGCCACTTAAGCGTAATTTTTAAGGGCCTCCGATATCCTCGCCCACAAAACAGTACAAATACCGTTTCAAGCTGAGTATTCTGTGTGCCCGTGATATCACTTCGGACGAGACGGCCCATTTAACGCGTCAGCGTATGCTTCAGCATGGCTCTCCCACGTGTGTAAATATTAGTTTGTATATTCGAATTTATGAAATTTAATACTGAACTTTCAAATTTATAATTTTTTGTCTATCTGTTAAAGTAGGGTCCACCCGTGACTAAATGTAGACAATGTTTAAACAGGATTAATCTCTAAGCAATCATAAAACACCGTTTTGTAACTCTTTTTTAAACACATGCCCAACCGATGTTTAACTTTTTTATGATAAGACAATTAATTTAATTATTTAATTAATTAAATTAATGAATTTATTGTCCATCGTTTATGTATTCGACATTGCATATTCAAGATTTCTTTTTTATTGTATTTAATTGTTTTTTAAATTTAAAACGGAATTTTTAAATTTATATTTTTTTCTATTCTATTTTGCATTTACAAGTTTTCTTTGTAAGTGTATTCGATTCAAAAATTATAATCAATTCAAAGTTCTTAAATTTTTTTTAGTTAATATAAATATTAAATTGAATAATAATATTAATAATGATACAGTAGAATTTAATTATGTATAAATATTTAATTATGTTTAAATTGCCAATTTTCGTTCAGAAGAACATTGACAATTGATTAATTTTTTTAAGTAATAACCTGAATTTAACAATAAATAATTCTTCAGTTCAATCACCTATAAGACTATTATTGATGCAGTTTTCTAAAAGAAATTAGATAATTTGCAGAATAGAATTTGTCTCTCACTTCCGTTAAAGCACTTGGGGCACTCGGTCCTCCGCCCGTCCCCTTGCATAGCCGCGGGTGTGTTGCCGCCTTTTAAGTGATGTGTACGCTCTTTTCTTGTCCCCAAGTCGAATTGGTTTGGTATTTTAGACAATTTTTCAAAACTTCGATGTTTCGTTTTTATCTTTGTTGTCTAGTGCATTTATGTAATTATATCTTTTTAGTCTGTGAATTCGAACACTCTTTAATTAAGAAATATAATTTTTTATCTTTATTATCAAAAAATCTAAGTTTGGCATTTAATTTCTTATGTAGGTAATATTAATTTAATTTTTGAAGTTTATACTGAAAGATGGGTATTTATCTTTATATAGTATGAGAGACTCATATAAAATTAAAATTTAATATTTCTAAGACTGATAACACTTTAAAAAGTAATTTAATTTTTTTTTAACCACGTATCGGCAAGCGTGGGACGTCCATCCACAACATGGACAGTTGACCTTATAAGGGTCGCTGGAAGACGCTGGATGCAGGTCGTCTCCGACAGGTATGCATGGAAGTCCTACGTCCACCAGTGAACGTACTAAAAACTGATAATAATGATTTAAAGATATAGTATTTATAATATTGATTAATACAATTATCATCTGACTAAACACTCTTAACATTTCCCCCCCAACTAAGAACTCCATATGAACTGTCAATTATTCAAATGACATTCTAATTTCGAATTTGAGAAACTGAAGCGTAAAACTCGTGCCGCGAATACGGAGCTCTCCATTCCCAACTTGAAAACGAACGCCAAGTTCCAAATTTGAAAATTGAACCGACTTGGCGCGAATTAAATACAATATGGCGGATCAAGATCTGCAGTGTCGCTATTTAAGTTGCGGATTGTTTTTAGTTGAGTTGCAAATTTAAGAAGGCTATATTGGGCATTATTTCAATGCATGGGCAGCGATGCCGATGCATTAATTGAGCCGGCTGGTCCGATACCAGGGGCTCACAGAATGCTAAGCGTGAAATGGTACTTGTTTTGCGTTTCGCTGAGTGATATTACATATTGGAGGCTCTTTAGTGTGTCCGCATGCTTCCGCATGGCTCTCTCACGTGTGAAATTTAAGTTGAGTTGGTGATTTGCGTTGAATTGCAAATTAAGGGTTGTTATTAAATTGGTTATTTATTATGATATGTTATAGCGGACAACAGAGCAGGTGGGTTTTCTATATGAGAAGAGAACACAACCGTCTACAGACCGCGCTGTTGTCCGATCATTTATTGTGTTGCCGGCTTTTTCAGCCGCTTGAGCGGCATAAGTTTAAGGGTCTCCAATATCTTAATTCACTAAACGAAACACAGTAAAAATTATTAGGTACCTGTTGGTAATATTATCTTTTACTTATTAACTTGTATAGGTACCTAATTGTGAAAACTTTTAAGTGGCCTTCTCATTCTATTTTTGTATTATACTTGTAACGAACGACGGAGCTGGTGGGTCTCTTACATGGTAAGAGACACCACCCAACATGGACAACCACGCCATAGTCCGCATCGGTTGTGTTTTCGGCTTACTTGTGCTCAGTGTTCTAATAAGTTCTGTAGAAACTATGCGAATTACACTATGCGAGGTGTAAGTTTTCCGTAAATAAATAATCATTCACCCGTGGTAGATGATGTACTAACTGGGCCGAAGTGATACCACGGGCTCACAGATTACTAAGCTTGAAACGGTATATACTTCTACCATGTTTCGTTGAGTGACTGAGGATATCAGAGGCCCTTAATGCCGCTTAATCAGAGTAGAAAGCCAGCAACACAATCAAAGCGCGGACTGCGTCGCGGTTGTTCATGGACGGCGGTGACTCTTACTATATAGGAGACCCACCTGCTCCGTTTTCCACTATAGCATAAAAAATCATAATTGTCTTAAACAATTGTAACGTCTACAGTTCCAAATTGAAATCGAATCATCGAGTTTCTGACGGAGGATTAAAATTCAGCGCGCTGAAGCAAGATGGCGGCCGAAGTTACGACGTAACAAGCAACAAAATTGTCGGAATTCAAATCACGTGACAAAAGTACTGCAGTAGGTACGCCTCCTACAACAAATTCAATAAAGTTACCGAAACTACGGTAAGGGGAATACATAATTTCTTAGTGTCTTTGTGCGCGGTGGGGATGGGCTGCGCTTGTCGATTTAAAAGCAGCCGGGCGAGGGTCTTAACATTGTTGCAATCGTGGGAGAGCCATGTTGAAGCATTGAGCTGTACTCTAAATTTTTATTGTGTTATTATGCCGCTTTCGGCATTATTACAGTAGCTGTTGAAGTTTTTCGTTCCACAACGGAACGTTTAAGGCACTTTGTACCGCGCATCACCTCTCTGTGGAATCAGCTGCCAGCAGGGGTATTTCCAAACCAATACAATGAGGGAACCCTCTAGAAAAGAGCGTATGCTTTCCTTAAAGACTCTGCAAGGTGTCCGCACGCGGAGGACCGCTTGCCCTGGGTGAGCCTCCTGCTCATTTGCCACCGATAATATAAAAAAACCCTACTGTTTTATACTGGTGTCCTGTGAGCTTGTATCTATCAATTCCGACTAGCCGGCCTAATTAGTGCACCAGCATGGCTTTCCCACGTATGACTCCTGTGATTAAAAAAAATTGTCAAAGAACCATCGACTCTAACTCGCCCAGCCCCAGTCAAATCTAGTTACGAGTCGTGAATATATTTTGTAATTACAGGTAAAGTTGAAGATGAAAATTTTAGACGCAGCTGCGCTCCACCTCTCTCTAATTTAAATTCAAGAAATGCTATTTAAATTTATTATACAATTGGTAACTTAGTAATTGGCAACTTAATACAGGTTCGAATCTCAAGAATTAGACATTTAGACACCCGTGAGAGAGCCATGCTGAAGCATATGCTGACGCACCTATTGGGCCGGCTCGTCGGAAGCGATACCACGGGTTCAAAGAACACTCAACGTGAATTGGTACTTGAAACAGTGCTTCTACTGTGTTTCACTGAGTGATATTAGAGCCTGAAAATGCCGCTTAAGCGGCGTAAAAATCCGGCAACATAACTAAAGCGTTTCACCTGTTCCAATGTCCGGTATACCATAAGAAACCTTTAACTCATATTAAATTTATTTATTTTTTTTAACAAAATTTACCAATTGACAATTGTATTTATTGTTCTAACAAAACAATTGAAGTAAATATTAATAGTGAAATTTGTATCTTTGTATTTCCAAGGGAGGCAATAAATTTTCTCTACACGACGTAACGCAATTTGCTTAGTCACTGAATTTTCTCCGCGTATTTCAGCATGGTGGAGCTGATTTTCGCATATCTGATACATTTTCCCGAATAGGAAAATTATTGAGAAAAATGCTTTGGGCCTGTCAGGCTGCAGTGTTGCCCAAGTGCAAGACTTAGCTTAATCTTGGTCTTGCGCCAATACCCCTGGTAATGGTCTTGGTTTTGCTATTGCGCTGCCAGTCTTGGCCTTGGTCTTGCAGCAAGAGTCTTGCAAGTCTTAAAATTACCTATTAGACTATTGATATTTACTAAAGTTTACTTCAGATCTTAGAAAAACCTATCTGAATGGGAACATTTTGAGCTTGAATTAGCATAGCCATAGTAAAGACCAATCAGATTTATAAAATATATCTAAAGATTAAATGAGAAATTCCAAAAATCATTGCCAAAAAAGTAGCTGCAAGACGCGCGAGTCTTGCAGGCTTAGTCTTGTTCTTGCTCAAGTCTTACACGGTCAGTCTTGGTCGTGCTAAAATGAGGCGATCTTGGTCCTGGTCTTTTGGGCAACACTACTTGCCACGGACTTACAGAATAGCAGCGGGAAACAGTACTTGTATTGTATTTCCAAATCAATACACAATTTAATTCATTCGGTCTCTGGAAGGGCTTGACAGTGGCCGGGTGTCTTAATACTGTCACTCCCGTGGGAGAGCCATACTGATATTCTGGCGTACTTATTGGGCCGGCTTGTTCGAAGTGATACCACGAACTCACAGAATAGCAGTGGCCTAATTTGTGCGTCAGCATATGCTTTAGCATGGATACAAAATTGCTTACAATTACGCATATAAAACAGCCACGAAACAGACATAACTGTAAACCTTTTAAAAATAATAAACTGTAATGCAATTAGTTTAAACATATTCACTGAAGAAATTTCCTTAACCCCGCATCGCGCAGACTTATCGTTCGGTTTACAGAGACGTACTTAAAACTGATTTTTTTTAGATTTTTTAATTTCATGGACAACTACTATACAATCTATATACCACCATAATACCAGCATATATTAGTATTTGTATTATTTACCTGAATACTCACTCAGATATATAATCACTCACTCGTGTGATATCCACTAAAGAGCCCGCTTAACACGCGTATAAAGCTGGCAACACAACCAAACAGCAGATTGTGCTTTATTGCTGATGATTCTCTTATGATCAGAGATACCAGCTGCGCTGTACCCTATATTAAGAATATTCCGTATAGTTTTGAACCTAGTTTAAAAACAGAACTAACAATTTCGCTTTCTGATCTCTTTTAGACTTTTTTATTGGTTTTTTACCCATGTTTGTGACTTAAACAAGTCCTTATAATTTCTACTGTTTCCAGTTTAAAAGAGAATATAGACATGTTTCTATTAAAATCACTAAAACCATGACTAAATACTATTATTGCAAAATAACAATGCCTTATGACTATTAAAAATAAATTATAATAAAACAGGAGCAGGTTACGTGAAAAACAAAAAAGGTACATTCGTTTAAGGGATATTCTTGTAAACACGCAAAGAAAGTAATTGAATCGTTTTCCTTTTTGTTTATGTTCGTAATCGTATATATTCTTCAATGTCTTTGCTATCACAAATGTAAGCTGTAAAGGCTTAATGGCAACAGCGTTAGTCATTTCAAAAATATATCAAAAATTTATCTTTAAAATAACTAAATCAACTATTTTTAAATTAAAAACACAAATAATACTGCCTTGAAACATAGTTCGTCCCTGTACGAGCCGAGTTAGAAAATATAAATTGAGATTCATATATTTTAGTGTAGCGAGCGGGTGGGGGTCGGAAAAGTGTTTTGAAAAGTAGTTAGAAAGGGTTTAATTCCCTTAGTTTTAGAGCCTTTTTGGGTGGTTTTTAGTTCAATTCCGCCCTTATGTTTTATAAGGGTCCGTGTTTGGTTAGGGCCGGTCCTTTTTTAGGCTTTTGGGCCGCGATAGTTTCAAACCGGACGTAAAATCGTGTGAATTACGTTTGAAAGTTTCCCTTCGTTTTTCCAATTTCGAACGCTCCGCTTGACATGTTTGACCTATATGCATTGGGGAGTTTTCATACATTGCAGATGTATACAGAATACTCATCGCGAAAAAGAAAAGTGTTAGGGCACTTAAAAACACAATCAAGGCTCGGATTTTGGCGCGATTGTCTATAGGCGGCGATGTTCTCTTACATAGGATTGATTGTTCGTTCTGCAATTTTTGTGATATTCTTTTTTTTATTTTATTAGACAACGGAGCAGGTGGGTCTCCTA